>JASANX010000817.1:0-28373 GCA_030849745.1 Trypanosoma scelopori
GTTGACGTGGTTTGCACAGCCAAGGGATACACTTGTGGTAATGGTGATAGTGAAAGTGTTTGGCACGATGGAAACGCCTTCCCAGCGTGCGCGAGGTTCAAAAAGAAAAAAAAAAAAAAAACATGCATATGTTTCTTTTGTGGGGGGAATATATATATATATATATATATATGTATATGTATTTTTCTCATCATATTCTCTGAATGCTGCGGCAAGGGGCAAGAAGAGCCGATAGAGTTTCTTTGTTTTAGGTACTGTGGAAAATCAAGGTAGGGGAAAAAGCGGAAGGCAGTGCTCCTGTTGCCACCGTTGTGTTAGACGTGCATATTCACGCAAAGAGAAGAGGAGAGGGTTGCATCATGTCGTTTCGAGAGCTGCGCTCCTTCGCGGAGACGATGCGTCTGTTGGGATACCCCAACCTTATCAGCATGGAGTCTTTCCGCACCCCCAACGTGGAGCTGGTGGCAGACTGCCTCTTTTGGCTCATTAAGCGCTATGAACCATCGGCGGAGATAGTCTATGAAATTGAGCGAGAGGCCGATCGCGTATTTTTCTTCAAGCAGATATGTGAGGTGGCCTTGACGAAGGCGCGTGTCAAGCTGCGCATCAAGGAGCTTTACCAATCCGACGGGAATGCTGTGCGGGAGATGTTGATCTTGGCGAACGTTCTCAAAAATGCGATGAACGCCACAGAAGCAGAGGAACCTGATCATGCCGGCTTACAACAGATGGTGGCACAGAGAAATGTGCAAGACGTCAAGCGCGTGCAGCAGCTTTGCAGCGATCTCACAAGCGATGGAAGCTCTCTCTTTTTTCTCATAGAGGAAGAGATGTCAAAGAGAACGGAGAGGCAGCGTGTGCTCTCTCGAGCAACAGAGGTGGGGGAGTTTGAGCGGCGCCTTCGTGAAGTGTTAAACAACGTGGGAAACCAGGTGGAACAACTGCAATCCACCATTGCCAACCTCGCTGCAGATGAAACAACACTGGAGCAAAAGATTGAGAGCAAGAAGACACAATTGGAACGTGCACAGAAGCGGCTAAAGTCTCTAATGGCAGTGCGCCCCGCCTTCATGGAGGAATACGAAAAACACGAGAATGACATGCAGTCGCAGTTCGTCGTCTACCTTGAGCAGTATCGCAATCTGGAGTATCTAGAGCACGAGCTTGCTAAATTCAATGCTGCCGAGGATGCTATGCTGGAGGAACATGAGACGAAGCTGCGTGTAATGCGTGAGAGGCTGCGGAAAGAGGAGTTGAATGCTCTTCGCGGCGAGGCAATGCGTACGCGCGGCGGACGCGTGCGCGGGGACGGTCCTGCTGTGGGAATGAGGGGCCTTGCAGCGGATAATGATGATGATGATGTACGTGCCATGAGCCGCGGTGGAGGCGGCGTCTCGAGTGGACGGATGCGTAACGCGTTGGAAGAAGGGAGCAGTATGAGTGATACGAGTGATGACGCTGGCAGAGAAGCCCCACCGCGGCCACAAGAGGCGCTTGGACGTTCGCGGCCTATGCTATCGACATCGGGCGAAGTTGCAATGCGGCGCACCAGCGATGTCTTTACGGGTGATAAGAACATCGGTGGTGGTGGGCATGAATCTTTCGACACGGAAGATGCGTCGATGATGAAGGTGGCAGACTTGCGGAAGCCGCGCATAGGCCCACAGACTGCTTCATCGGGGTACGACGCCATTGGCATCGCCAGAAGCGGAGGTCTGAGCGACGATGACGAAAGCGAAACCGATGATGATGATGACGATGATGGTAGCGATTCTGACATAGACACGTCCGACATCAGCATCGACAGTGATGACTCCGACGACAGTAGTGATATTTGATGTCCTTTTTTCGTTGCAGGGAAAGGGAATTAAATATATATATATATATATATGAATTATATCCATGTATGTATGTAGGATGAGGATGAGGATGGGGAACTGGAAGCTGCTACAAGACACGATGTGGTTGTGGTTGTGGTTGTGTGTGTGTGTGAAAAATTTTTTCTGTTTTTGTACGTCGTTGGTTTCTGCCTTGTATGGGAACTAACATATATATATATATATATATATATATATATGTATGTAAACTCTGCGGCACTTATTGGTGTTATCGTCATGACAAAGATGATGATCCTTTTCCTTCTGCTGTCGCTGTGCAATCCATGCTGAAAGAGTTTTTATTTGTTGTTGTTCCTATTCCTCCCTTACCACCCGCGAATTCATCCCGTGCCGTGTCGTTATTTTTGAGGGAAACATGATGGAAAGGGTTTGTTTCCGGGAGGCGGTGTGGGTGATAAGTGGGGTGGTGGGGGGACCGTGTGGTGGTGGTGGTGGTGGTGGCTGCTGCTGCTGCTGCTGCAGGTGGCAGGCCAGAGAAAAAGCCATGGACAATGGAGAGGGGGGTGGCGCACACACACACACACACAAACACACACGCAGCCAAACATTACAACAAGCGTTTCGGAGTGGGGAGAAAAGGGATGGTTGAAGTGGGGGCGACAGTGTGTCTTGCCGTTGGGTCTCAAGCAAGGGACCAGCGAGGAGGAAGAAACAGCAACAAGAACTAGAAACAAATGCCTTTCAAGCTATATTTGTCTGAAGCTGCTTTTGTTCTTGATTCCCGCCCCTTTCCTGTGGTTTGTTTCTCGAGCCTTGTACGCGTGTGCTTTTGTGCGTTTGTACACCCTGAAAACACACCGTCGCGTCAGTGTTTAAAGGACCCAAAAAAAAAAAAAAATAAGGGGAGAAAGCGATTTGCCGAATTCAAGCGACCCATACTTTTTAAATCACATTGGGCAAATAAGCGGCAGCAGCAATAAGCCAGCGTTTTTGAAGAATATTCAGGAAGGAATAATAATGCAGACTCCATCGACGTCCGATTGTGTGGCTTACTTTAAGCTCGTTCTTGTTGGAGACGGTGGTACAGGCAAGACGACGTTTGTGAAGCGCCACTTGACAGGTGAGTTTGAGAAGCGGTACGTGGCGACGGTGGGTGTAGACGTTCACCCTTTGACATTCCACACAAACCGGGGCAAGATCTGCTTCAATTGCTGGGATACCGCCGGTCAGGAGAAGTTTGGTGGTCTGCGTGATGGATACTACATTGAGGGCCAATGCGCCATCATCATGTTCGACGTCACGAGCCGCAACACGTACAAGAATGTGCCAAACTGGTATCGCGATATCACACGTGTGTGCGACAACATCCCTATCGTATTGGTAGGCAACAAAGTAGATTGTGCGGACCGTCAGGTAAAGCCCAAGATGATCACATTTCACCGGAAGAAGGGTTTGCAGTACTATGACATTTCTGCCAAATCCAACTACAACTTTGAAAGACCGTTTCTTTGGCTGGCAAAGAGGTTGGCGAATGATAGTGAACTCGTATTTGTGGAGGCCCCGATGCTTGACCCCAACGTTCAGCCACTGTCGGCGGAACAGATCCGCGCCTTGCAAGAGGACGCCGAAGCTGTGGAGAACGCACCGTTGCCCATGGGTGATGATGAGTAATTTCTATTAACTAATGAATGGGGTGCTAATGGTGGGAGGTGTGTGTGTGTGTGTGTGTGTGTGGAAGGCAAGTCAGAGGAAAGGGACACATATATATATATATATATATATATATGTATGTATGTATGTATGTCCGTATAGAAGGGGGGGGGGGGGGGGAGTGGGGGGGTGGGAACGGCGGTAAAACAAAAAGTCAAGAGAAGAAAAAGAAGAAGAAAACAACAACGAAATAATAAAATACAGACAACGCCACCACAATAAAAAAAAAGACAAAAAAAAAAAGACGAAAGAAGGAAAGAAAGTGAACCACGGAGGGCATGTTTACAGCCATGGAAGAAGAAATCTCCCCCTCCAAAACAACAACAACAACAAAAGAGATTTGAAAATGGCAAAACATCAGGGGGAATGGAGGGGGAGGCTCTAATAAAACAAAGAAGATATATACATGTCTCTACCCGTGAATGTGTGTGTGTGTGTGTGTGCGTTGTGGGTCTGGCGATTATATATATATATATATATATGTCTTTTGTGTGCTTCTTTGTCAATGGGTGGCCCCGGGTTAACTGCCGCATGAAGTTCAACAGCGCCAAAAGAGTGGTGGTGGTGGTGGTGGTGCGTGAAGCATTGGGGGTGGGGGATGAGACGAAGAGGAAGGGTGACGTACATGTTCCTGCATCTCGTAGACACCTGCGTGCGCTTGCCTCTTTGTCTCATTGTCTTTTCTGCACACACACACACACACACTCCCTCTTGCGGGACGGCGTATTTCTTCTACATGTGTCCCGGTGTAAATGTGGCTCATGGGTGTGGATGTGGGGGAGGCAAGGGGACCAAGACGAGCAGGCGGACCGCGTGAGATTCCAGGAGCAGGAGGATGCAGAGCATGTAGGATTGGTGGACGCATATATATATATATATATATATATTGTGTGTGTGTCTGGGGATGTTGAGCCGTTGGTTCCGTTTTCTTTGTATTCTGATATTTGTAACGTATCCCACACACGTGTGGGCGCATCCCTGACGACCGCATACATCCGCATGCTTGGACGCAAGCAGTTGCTTCTCTCTCTCTCTCTACTGGCTCAGATGCTTCTCGGTGTCTTTTCATGCTTCGTTTGTCTTTAAAGCCCCGTTACCTCCTTTTGTCCTGTTGCAATTTGAGCTTGCCTCTCCCGCCACACACACACACACACACACACACACACACACACACACACACACACAGAGGGAGAGAAACACCGAAAGAGTCAGACCGGTAAGAAGCAATGCCACACAGTTAAGCAGGCAGAGGGGAAGCTGAAGGACAGCGCGAGCAACGGAAGCCGGATGGGGATGAACATTTGTCGTTGGATTGTGCTCAGCCAACCGTTTTTGTTCTTTATTGTTTCGTGTTTTGGCTTTTCACCCACCCTTCTCTCTCTCTCTCTCTGTGTATGTGTGTGTGTGTGTGTGTGTGTGGTTGAATGGGAAAGTGGACGAGAGAGGACGGGGGCCCGTGTATTTTTCTTTTGTTCCTCCGCATCAATTTTCAACTGCTTTCGCCCATCTGCAGTTTCCGTTTCAATGGCGTCCCGTCCTCCCCTCTTTTCCATTTGACCTCCTCTTTCCAAGGGCCCCCCAATCGCCAAACGTACACACGCAGTTATACACAGCGGGGAATCACTAATGGTAACGGCACCGAGCGGGGGGGAAGCCCAAGCACCGCAGCGACGCGCAGCGATTCCCATACATCGAACCCACCAGCGTTTTCTTCTTCGCCACCTGGAGTTCACACGTCAGTACGCCGCCATGTACAGAAGCCGACTGGAGATGCTGCAACAGCGTGCTCTCCGCGCGATTCATGAGAAGGTTCGCACCTCTGATGCAGCTGGCGGGATGGGAAGCTCTCTGGCACAAGTGTCTCGCGTCCTGGAGCTTTCCCCAGGACAACGCGCCTTCTGCGCTGGGGTTCTCTACAAGCAGATGCCTCTTCTTCCACGTTTTCTTGACGAGTATCAGAAGGAGCTCATTCGCATAGATATCGGCGAGGACGACGACGAGGGGAGTTGTTCGCCGAGTATTCCATGCGATATGCCACCAACAGGTGGTAGAGAGTTTGTTCAAGACTCGCAGCAGCAGGGTGCGACGCTTTGCACTGGAAAGGATGAATTATTCATGGAGGACATTAGTGGTCGGCTGCTGCTAGAGGGCATCCCTGTAGAGTTATTCTGCACTGGCCTCGTGTTGGGGGTTGTTGGCACGCTCCACGAGAATGGACGTCTGGAGGTGCACAATTATGCCATGCCAGACTTGAGGGAGATCTACGTGCCCCGATTTTTTTCTGGTGCTTCGCGGCCCGCGCCCTGCTACATTGGCTTTGTCTGCGGTCTTTCCTTGGGTTGCCCGCAGATGCAGGACCCAGAAGTAATTCGCGGTCGCACCATGGTAGAGCTTCTTGTGGAATACCTTAGCGGGAACGTTGGTGATGACGCCATGGTTACACAGGCCTCACGTGTTGCCCGTTTGGTGATCGCCGGAAACAGCATTGCCCCCACTGATGATCTGCGGCTGAAGAAAAAGGTGAAATTGGACCCATCCGACCACGTGCGACTCGGGGATGATCGACAGGGCAACGGTGTGATCACATCCGCGTTGCTCATGGGCGAGCTGGACCCTGTCCTTGCACGGCTGGCAGACACCATCGAGGTTGAGGTGATGCCAGGGGACCATGACATGACAAACGCCTTCCAGCCACAGCAGCCACTTCATCCGCTGCTTCTTCCGGAGGCGGCGCGCCGCTCGTCGTTGCGGCTCGTGACGAACCCATACGAATTTTCTGTCTTCCCTGGCGGGAGCACATCAGCAGCGCCGTTGGTGACGCCTCCGGCGACGGAGGTAACCGGGAGCGGAACAGTTTTTTTTGTATCATCTGGCAGCAATCTAAACGACGTCAGCCGAGAGACACGCTACCCTACACGCCTCGATGCGATGTCGATGCTTTTCCACTCTGGATGCCCCTTCCCGACAGCGCCCAGCACTCTTTTCAGCTACCCATTCAAGAACTCCGATCCGTTCAGTTTTCCACATGCTCCACACTGCTTCATCTGTTGTGACCAGCCGGAGATGCAGACACGATGGGAGCCACTCTCATCCTTTGTGCCGGTCACTGACGACACTATGGATGATGAGGATTCTGTGGGTGACAAAAATGCAGGTGTGCGGCTTATATGCGTGCCACCGTTTTCACAGTCTGGTGCTCTAGTGCTTGTTGACGTGAATGCACCACAGCTAGACACAGTGGTCGTGAGCTTTACATCGGCATCGAATACTACATTGTAGCGCGACGGGTTGGCGAAACGAGAAGAATGATGAAAAGCAACAACAACAACAACAGCAACAACAACAACAACCGAAAGAACGACGGATGGGGACTCAAGCAAAACGATACCGGATAAAGGAAGAGAAAAAAAAGGGGGGGGGGGGGGGATGAGCGTTGGTAGTAGAAGTGCTGGTGGTGGTAGAAGCTGTTTAAAAAACCTCCTGTTTTTGGAAATTTGGTCATTGCACGCGCACGGAAGGCATTTGAACGATAGAACACTAAAAGCGGGGGACGATAGTTGTATTGAGGCTACACCATCTGGACCGGCTGACACCACCGTCATCACCGCGGCATCAACTGTTCAATTTCTCATCCTCTTCCGTTCTCCCCACCCCCCACCCTTTTTTTTTTTTGTTGTTTTCGCGCTACTTGGAAACATTGCTGCAATGCAGGAAGGAAGAAGCTCTCTTTCTCTCGCTCTGTGTGTGTGTGTGTCGGTCCACATTTCTTCTAGAGGATGTCTGTAGAGGATGATGCGACAACCGGTATCATCGTCCCTGGGCCTGAGTTGCGTGCCAAGATTGAGCGCTCCGCTGCAAGCCTCGCAAAGCGTGATAAGCGAAAGGCAGAAGAGATGATGGCGAAGGTGCTCGCAAGCCCCAAAAGAGAGGAGTTCTTGTACTTTGAGATGACACATGTGTTTTATCCCTTTTTTCTTCAAAAGCTAAACGAGTACCGCGCCCATCCTGAGTTGATCCCCACTGATGACAAGGAGTCGTCCGGCAAGACGACAGCGGCAGGAGGCGGAGGCGGAGGCGGAGGCGGAGGAACTGGAGTGGCTGCTACAAGCACAAACAGCACGACGACTATCAAGGCTGGGGGCGTTGTGCGACGCGAGGGTGGCACGGCAACGCGACACGACCCAAAGCGTGACGAGGCGCTGCGGCAGGCAGAAATTGAGGCGCAGCGGTATCTTGAGGATCCGTTCCCTAGCCAGTATTCACTGAATCTGCTGCACGGTACGGTGGACATGCCAGCATTGACGCTCAGCTACATGACATGTACCGCACAGTATGTTGCCAAGTACGGCGAGCGTTTTTTGAAGGACCTCATCGGAAGGCATCGCAACAATGCGGGCTTCCGGTTTCTTAACAGCGAGGACGTTCGACATGAAATACTCATGAAACTCGTCGATTCGTACCGCCTGATTTTACACCACGACCCAGATGAAGTGGAAGATCGATTGGAGCGATACCACTCCACGCGGAACCTCATCGACACAGTGTGCGAAGAAAAGGTGAAATATGCCAGGGCTGCAATTGCCCGACGTAAGGCCGCGTTACTCTCAGATGAGGCACTCCGGGATAAGCTCGAATGGAATGTATTCACCGTTGTTCAGCAGTTCACGCTGGGGGACTTGGGTCTTGATGGGCCGATGCCGGAGACTGCCGTCGCCCGTCGGCGGGCATACCTCAGCAGCAGCAACGGCACCACCACCGCCGCCGCCGCCAATGCTGCCGCCGACAGCAGTAGTGATTTATCATCGGCGGTGACGAAGGTGGCAGCAGCAGCAGCAGCATCATCATCAGGAGGTGATGCGGTGGGTGAGGCAGTAAAAGATGTTCAGCGTAGTGCTCCACGGATGCTACAACCACCAGAAGGAGGAATAGTTGCTGCGGCGCCCACGTTCACACCAACCTTCATCAGCAGCCACCTCGTGAGCTCCACGGACCCTACTGCGCCTCTTAGCCGCACTAGCGAACGGTATCACAATGTGGACGAAAGCTACAGGGCGCAGGGTATTGCACCAGTGCGCCGAACAGTGGATTACTTTGTGGATCCGCAGAACGGGCAGCATATACGTGCGCGTGAGCTCACTCGACAGGGCACTGAGGCGGGCGATGGTGGCAATGATATTGTTTCTTCGAACGTCAAACGCGTTCGCACAGAAGACGATGACAAGGGATTAGCGACGGATGCTGAGTTTGAGCATATTTGTGGGGGTTGGGGGGGTTATTAAAAAAAAAAAAACAACAAAAAAAAAAAAAACCCCCCCCCCCCCCCCAAAAAAAAAAAAAAAAAAAAAAAAAGAAAACAGCAGTAATGGGGCCGAGGCAAAGAAAAAAAAAAAGAAGAAAAAAAGAGGGAGACGAGAAGGAGATAGACATGAATGCGATGAAGCTGGTGGTGGTGGTGGTGGTGGGGGGGGGGCGAGCAGCCATCAGAGAGTGAACCATTACTGCATGAACCCTTGAAACAACAGCAACAACAACAACAACAACAAAGGGGGCATGCGGTGAGGGGACGAGCTCTCGTACGTGGTGGGCGGCCCAGAGAGAGAGAGTGTGTGTGTGTGCGCGCCTGTCCATTCCGCCATTGCATGTGTCTGTACGTGTATTGTTCTCTTGCCATGATTCTTTTTTTTTTTGAAGGGCTCTTGTTCTCGATTCTGCTGGAAAACAAGTATGGGAAAGTACGCTACTGTCGTGATCGGCCCCGCTGGGAGTGGCAAGAGCACATTTTGCAGCGTGGTGGCGGAGCACTACGCAATTAGAGGTCGCTCCACACACATCTGCAACTTTGACCCCGCCGCCGAGATTCTGCCATACGACCCATCCATTGACCTCCGCGAGCTCATCAGCCTTGAGGATGCGATGGAGGGCAAGGGTCTTGGTCCAAATGGCGGGCTGGTGTTTTGCATGGAGTATCTGCTCAGCCATGGTGAGCAGTGGTTGTGCGAGCGCCTCGGAGACCATGCGGAGGACTTTATCATTGTCGACATGCCAGGACAAGTGGAGGTCATTTCGCACATCTCTGCTGTGCCAGATTTTGTGCGTTTGCTGCAGCGGACCGGCTACAATGTAGTTGTCCTCTTCCTTCTGGACGCGCTAGCGGTAACGGCGGATGCGGGAAAGTTCATCTCCGGCTGCACCTTTGCTTTATCTAGCATGGTGTGCTTCGACTGCCCTTTTATGAACGTGCTCACCAAATGTGACCTTCTTCCGCCAGATCTTAGAGAGGTGGCACTGGAGCACTACTGCGCCTGTGATTTTGATCATCTCAACACGAAGCCGCTCCCGGGGCGGTGGGGCGATATGGTGCGCACCATGGCATCTGTCTTATTTGACTTTGGACTCAGTACGTTTCGTCCAATGGATATAACTGATGCGTCATATGTGGGGAACCTCTGCCAGCTTATTGACGAGTCACTGCAGGTGATGGACGAGGCGGAGGTGAACGATCGGGACCTTCCCGAGAGGGAAGACACGGAGGATCAAACAGAGTGTTCCATGGACTGGCGACACTATTGAGACACGGATTAACACAGTACGCTGCAGTGTTGTTTCCAACTTAGGCGCAGCAGAAAAACGTCCGCTGGATTTCGGCTTCTCCGGCGTGCAATTGTATGTGCTTGGATTGCGTGCGGCATGTGATCCTTCTTTTTTTGTTGTTGTTGTTGTTGTTCTTGTCTCTACCCTTCCGCGCGTGTATTCTGCCGTCACTGCCACCGCCGCCTTTCATTGATGGTTACAGAAGAGGAATGTGGTGGTAAAGTGTGTGAGCGGCCAAGGAAGAACACTAGAGAAGCAGCAAGAAACAACCACCATCCCCTCCCACCCCCAAACAAACAAACAAACAAACAAACAAGAACAACAAACAAAGAAGAAGGAAAGAACGAAACATTTTGTGTATGTAGTACGAAATGCGCACAGCTTTGTTTCGAGGTTATGCAGCGATTGCTGCAGCATCAGTGTGGTCGTCTTCACACAAGGGACTGCAGCAGCAGCAGCAGCAGCGGCGATGGGTCACGCTGGGATTTCCCACCCGCCCGCTGCAGTGCAATTTGAGCAGCGAGGTCCCGCTCTCTGCCCAGCATCTGCGTGAGCGGCTGCACCGTCAACTGCACGATGGTGCGCCACGCATGCAGACAATTGACACGGAGGGACGGTTGGTTCTCACATTAGCCCGCAGTCCTAATGCAGGGGATCGGGCGGAGGCACTTGAACGCGCTGAGGTGCTCTGGAACGAACTCCAGGATCCTGCATCCCCACTTCCTATGACCTCACGCACAGGGTTACGCATGTCCCTCTGCACTGCATTGCGGCGCTGCGCACTCGTTTCAAAAAGACGCACCGTGGCAGAGGTATGGACGGGGCGGTTCGCGCAGCGGAACACCATCTCCCCGGATGATTTTACCACAGGGCCTAATTATACCCCAGGTGAAGTTCTCGGCTGGCGTCAAGCGCGAGAGCGTGCGCGCCCTGGCACTGGCATCGACGATGAAGATATCTTGGCCGATGCACAAGAAGAAGAAGAAGAAGAGAAGAAGAAGGCGGGGGCGTCAAAGAAGCAGCCGGGTAGCAAGAAGGAGAGGACACCACTGCAGCAGTATCGCCATGATGTCTTCTTAGATCACCCCATGATGCGACAGGCCTTCAAAAGGGGCATGCATGATCCGGGGCCGCGGTACACCGGGGACTGGTGACATGATGCGACACGTTGAGCGTGGCGGTGGTGTGTAGCGTTTTCGAATACACCGTCATTTTTTTTCTTTAAATTTGTTTGTCGGTGGGGCATCGGTGTGCGTGTGCCTACTGCCCGCATGCCTGCCTGCCTGCCTTTACATTTAATTGCTGGTATTACTTCTCTTTTTCTGTTACTTTTTTCTTTTTAATTATTGTTTCTGTCTACCGCCGCCACCTCCTCCCCCTCTTTAATTTTACTTCACCTTTGGTTTTGGTGATGGTCTTGTTTTCTCTGCCTTGGGAGAGCGTGAAGCATCGACACGATGACGACTGGCGAAGCCAATGCCGACATCACGGACACCAGTGACAACACCACTGTGAAGGGTCTCTACTGCGAGCTCATTCGTCAGTACCATGACGCAGTGCTGAATGGCACGGGATCCACCGAGCAGGACACGGCGGCCCGCTGCCTCATCCCAAAATTTGAGCAGCTCTGGCACCAAATGACAGTGATGGGAGTTTTTTCTTCCAATGAACGGCTGGACGATCTGTCTACCGTGGCGCTGGAGCTCCTGTGGACGCCGTACATAATTGCCGATCTCTACCAGCGCGTTCAGGGAGAATTGCCAACTTCAGATGTGTCGACGTCCACACCACCGGCACCCGTTGCTACTTCCTCCTCAACGAGTATCACACGCGGGGAGGCGCTTGGATGCTCCCACCATTGGTACGATGTCTTTTTTCAGTGGGCGCTACAGTGCGAACTGGTGGATGAGCGCACGCTGGAGACGTACCGCACCTACCGGGCAGACCAGCGCACGCAGCGGATCGAGCTTTCCCGCAAACGCCGCAGTCTTGAGGAGGAGATGCGCCGGTACGAGGGCCAGGTGCAGTACTTGTTGACGAGGCAGAGGCGCATGCAGGCACTGATGGAGGAGGACTGGGATGATGGCACGGTGGACATCGATGGGGATGTAGAAGAAGCGCTTCGAAATCGTGCGCTGGCTCGCTTGCGCTGGTCTATCTACGAGAGTTGCCACCAGCTCCAGCTTTCCACGCGAGAGCTGGAGATGCTGCAGGCCCTATCCCCCGAGAAACGGCAGGCCATTGCGACGGCGCATCAACGCACCATCGACGCGGTGCGTCGGGGCGAGATGTCACTCGGCCGTCAAACGTACACCATTCTCCCTGGCGGGCTTATCTCAACAGGCGGACCAATTCCCACCTCCAAGTTCAGCAACACCGCCATGAGTGCGATCGCGAATCAGCAAGCCTTTCGACAACAAGTTGTGGATGAGTTAATGATGGAGCGCAACACACCCACAATGACTCTACAAGAGTTTGCGGACGCGGAGTTGGCAGACGTGCAGCGGCGCATGAACGCGAGTGCGGAGGCGAGACGGCTCCAGGAGGAGGAGGATGAGCGACTCGGCCCCGATGGCGTGGAGGAGCGGCAACGCCAGCGTGACACACAAATGGCGGACTGGAAGGAAGACCACCCACCCATTGGGCAGACTGCAAGGGGAAACTACGCGTGAAGGACGAAGAAGAGAAGAGGCCAAGGGCGAGAGAGAGAGAGAGAGTGTGTGTGTGTGTGTGTGTGTGCGAAGGAGGGGGAGGGGAAGCGTGCACAGACAAGTCCCGTCACCTCCTCTCTTTCTTTCTCTCTGCACCGTCGGTGTACTTACCCCCGTTGCCTTTCCCTCCCTGTTTTTCTCGTCTCACCTCTGCCGCTCTTGCTGCCATCTGTGCCTGCCGTTTTGACACGCAGCGGCAATCAAAGAGGCAACGGTGTGCGGGTCAAAGACGAGGTGCAAAAGGGAAACAAACAAACAAATATATAAACACACAATCAAAGGATATATATAAATATATTTATTTATTTATTTATATGTGCTTTTAAATATCAATTCTTTCATTGCTTCATTCATGGTGGTGTAGTTGCACTTGGGACGTCAACGTTGCGATCCCAGTCTTTTTTTTTTTTTTTGTTTTTTAATTGTTCTTCGTTTCGTCATTCCTGTCCATTCAAAGCGAAGAAGCGGAGGAGGAGGAGGAGGAAGAGGGCAATAGAGTGTGCGTGGTTGTGCAACCACTGCACCTTGCCTTTTTCTTTTTCTTTTTTTTTTTTTTTATCTTTTTTTTTTTTTTTTTTATCTTTAGTGGTCTCTTGCCACCCGGTGCACGAGTACCACGCGGTCAGCAATAACAGTAGCACCATGCCCTGTCGCTACACAAAACGCCTGCTTGCACCACGTGCACCGCAGCGGCCAAGGCTCCCATGGCTTGCCCCAGCGCTAGCATCGCACCAGCAGCTCGATGCCGGTATCGCTGCTCGCCACCAGGTAGACCGAAAGAACCTCAAAAAATCAAGGCGGCCCTTCACCAATTATTTTCGAACCGAGTACCGTGCTTCTCCATCGTACGGCTTTTCGGCCGTGCGCACGGATGGTTACATCTCTTCATATAGTGTTGTGCAGCTCATGACGGATCCCCGGCGCAGTTGGGCGCCCTTCTGGGGCCGCGCCATAGCCGGCGTTCGAACACGTGGAAAGCGGCAGGACGTTTTGGAGCCCGCAGATCTTCAGTTTGGGGATGATAGCCTTGACAACAGGATTCTACGTCTTCTAGAGATTCGCTTTAATTGGGATCGCGAGGATGGCATCTTAGCACCAAGCCTTGTGCCACGTAGATTACGTACCATGGCCGAGCACTGCCTTCCGTTTTCTAGGGACGTGCATCATCATTACCAGCAGCAGTCTCTCCGACCTGAGAAGCAGGTATTTGGGGCTGGCTCTGTGGAGCTGAACGGTCAGAGCATTTCCTCCCCCTCCACGCTCCGCACGGGTGGGCAGCAGAAGCGACTGTCGATTACGAAAGGAAACTTGGGTTTCAGCGGTGTCGACACGGTTCCCGCAGTTGTTCTTGATGCCACACGTGGTCCGCTCGTCTCATCGCCCACCGAGGCGTCGTTGAGCTTGCGGTGGAAGGCTACAAACCGCGAGGCTACAAGCGTCAGTGAGATGCTGCGGCTCCACCAGAACGTCGGTCGTGTACCCGCCATGGGGATCCCTCCGCGGTCTCTGCTGCTACTGCTAAAGGCGCATGCCACAGCAGAGGTAGAGGTCCCTCCGCTGGATGTTGCGCTTGCAATAGCGGCAGCAGAGCACTACCACGAATACACCTATACTGAATGCATAGAACTGCTACGTTGCTTGCGGCGTATTGCCTACGTTAGGGGATTGGCACGCCTACCAGATGCATGTGAGGATGTGCTCTCTCTCTATCGCGATGCTACGCGGTGTCAGATGTTTTTCGCCGATTACATTAGCGATGCCGCGCCATTTTTAGTGGATAGGGTGTGGTCAAGACTCCCCGAGCACGCACAGCGTCTTACGCGTCGTAGGCTGTTTCTCGACTTTACGGATCTCTTGATGCTTGCAGTGGAATTGCACGGATGGCGGCTACCAGGCAATTTACCAAATGCAGCCAGCTCAGCCACTTACGCCTCCAAGTATCTCTTCCTTCGCTACACGCTTCAGCTTGACGAGGCTACAATGACGGAACACGTGAAATGCATGACCGAGGCAGGAAAGTCTAGTGCTTATTGTGCATCAGTAGAGAGAAGAGAATCACCGGAGAAAGGAGAGGAAGAGGGGGAGGAGAGGGAGGATTCATGCGTTGGGTCCCACATTCTGTGGCTCTGTGTGTCACTCCTCGTGCGCCTCACGGCCGAGGCTCTCGGAGATGTTCTGAGGTATGTGGAGACGTCTATAAAGCAACACGTGTTGTTGGCCAGAGAGTGCGAGAGGGTTAGCACCACAGAGGGTGAGTGTAGGCTGCGGCGGTTAAGGGAAGAGACGGATCTGCGTTTCTTCCTCGATCGCATTGCTTTGGTGCGCCCGCGGCACTGCGTATACCAATGCATTGGACGCAGACATCCGAAGAAACTCCGGCTCCGTGTGATTCCATTTGAGGCCTTTCCGGAGATATTCCGTCATACACGGCTGCCATTTGAGGCAGAGACACGACAGGCGCATCTTTCTACAGCCAGACAGTGCGCCGCTGACCGGACAGAATCCCCCCTCGCCACTGTTTTATGCCGCTCAACGGTGGTGCAGAAACACATTGACCGCGCATGCAGTGCTCTCGATTGGGCTGCAATGATGTTAACGCAGTGCACATCTATTGTCAGGCGACTCCCTACCCCAGCAAAGCGTGTGCAGAGGCTGGAGACGTCGTCTTCGTATCATGTGTCACCACCACCACCACCATCATCATCATCATCATCATCATCATCATCGTTATCTTCTGCGTTGAATTCCGAGACCGTTGGTGACCGATTCGTGTGGTGTGAAGCACTCGTACGCTCACGCGTACAGAGCGACATGGATTGCCTCTTCGTTTATATTCCGTGGCAGGGACTGGAAGAGAAGCTGCTGCTTCAAACGTTTTCTGAAGGGGGTGGTGGGAGTGGGGAGGTTGAAGGGGCGGTGAAAGATGTTGTCTGGGCGTCTGATGCATGCTTTTTGGCGGATCTCCTCACCACCCCAAAAAGTGGTAGTGGTGGCGGCAGTAGTAACAGCGCCAATGGGGGCAGGACCATTAATAATCCCGTTGACGGCTCACGCATGGTGGAGAAGCAGAGTGTGCATCCCACAAGTGCGGAGCAGCGAGCGCGAATGCTACTAGAGTCTCTGCAGGACAGCGTCGAGGGGTTTCAGGTGGCTGTCGCTGACCTGATCGATGTCCAGGAGGAATATTTTCTGATGGTGTAGGTGGCTTGCGTGTACGGGGAAACAGCAGGCGATGAAAGGTGATGGGATGGACGATGGCACACCCGCTGCACACATGTTGTTGTTGGTGGTGGTGGTGGTGTTGGTGGTGGTGGTGACAGCGGCGCCAGTAGTTTTGTTTTGTCCTCTCGCATTCTAGCCGTTTCTTGCTGTTGCTGAGCACCGATCTCGCTATCCACTCTTCCCCTTTGTTGATACTCATGTATCTTGCGGCTGCTTGCGCGAGAGGAGGGTTGCGGTGTGCGCATGTGTGTCACCCTCTTCACAACCACCACCACCACCACCACTGCCTCTATTGCTACTGCGGCTGCTCCTGCAGCTGCTGCTCAGTATCATAGATATGACATTACCATATCATCATCATCGCCACCCTTCTATTCTTGTGAAAAATGAGCTCGTGTTGCGGCCTACCGATAAATAAAGTGCTCCGGTTGGTGCGTGGTGTTTATTTCATCATTTGCTTTATTTATTTATTTATTTTCCCCCCTCCATCCCTCCATCCCTTCGCGTCTCTTTCTTTTTTTTCTCTTCCTTCTTTCCTTCCTGTGCCTGTGTCTGTATCTGTGTGTGTTTGTGCACAGCGGCTCTTGGAACTGCTGGAGAAATCTTCCAAAATGATTGAAGGTCCTCCCCTCCCCTCTCAGGGGCACACGGGCGTGATGGCGGTGACAGCAGCGGGCGAGCAGCAAAAAATAAAAACGAGGCAAAGGACAACGCCACCTCCCCCTGATCGTGGGGCGGAGTCACTGCCAGATTCCACGTGGACGGGGCAGGCTATCGAGCTCTTTGCCGATGAGCTGCACGATCTGGAGCTCTTAGAAAAGGAGGAAGAAAAATTGCACCAGATACAGATGCAATGCCTACGCGAACATGCATTAGAGGCTGCACTCGTACGCCCGCAGAGTGGCGATTTGAGTCTTGGAACCCAAGAGAAGAGGAGTGGATCGAGAGCTAAACAAAACACTCTTCTGCATAAACGCAACGCGGCGGATAAGCCACATGTACACCAAGCATTGAGCGGCAACAATAAATACGCCTTCTCCTCGGTACCAGCGCAAAACACGTTGCGCACCTCTAAGGAGGAGGAGGGGGAGCTGGCCGCGACGCGGAGACGTGATATGGAATTGTGGCAGCGGAGTCTGCAGGTCTTGAAGCAGGAGATGCAGTCTGCACGTGAGGAATCTGAACTTTGGCGAGCCTTCACCCGCCGTCAGCTGCGTTTTTTCACCGCTCGCAACATTGATGAGTACACGATGGACGAGATTCTTCAGAGTGCAGCGGAGGTGCCCGCCAAGACAAGATGCAATCTGACACACGTCGTCACTGAGGACCTTTGTAGCAAGGAGGGGGGAGAGGAGGAGGAGAGGCTACAGTCAGGCTCGCTCGACAAGTTGTCACGTTCCGCACCCTCCTCTCTGGCGCCGCCGCCGGCGACGACGACGACGACGACAAGGATGGCACCGTGCGGCGGCACAGGTGAAGGTGTCAACAACCTTGAATGTGATAATATCATCAACGCATTCGATTTTTGCAGTAGTATCAACGCAAAACTGGAAAAGGAATACGGCTTTTGCCCATTCACGACATCTTTCCCGGGGAGGAGGGAAACCACGAGGGCGGTGCTGTCACAGGATGAGATGCGGGAGAAGCTGTTTCTGCACGCACCCGGTGACATTATGGGGCTCAAGGAGCCGTGTAGTTCATGGATGCTTCCACCCGCCCCACCACCGGCAAACAAAGTGCTTCAAATCCAGAGGCACGGTTCCCATTCTTCAACAAACAAGAGCAACGATAGAGGGGAACATACGAAAGGGGTGTCACTGCCACCCATTTCAACTCGAGGAGGGGTGTTGGATGTCAATGCAGCAGCAGCAGCAGCAGCAGAGGAGGAGGAGGAGGAGGAGGTGGTGGTGGCAAAGGAGGGAAACTGCAGAGGTGACTTTTGCCTGCAATCCACACCCACAAGGGATGCCAACAGAAGCAGGAGCAGAGGCAATATCGCATGTATTGAGTGCACCGCTGCAGGCAACCATGTAACGCTGCAGACAACCGTGGGTGTCAAGACAAACGCAACTGTTCGCTTTATCAACCGCGATCCACGGCTACTCCGTCTGCGTGTTCGCCCTTCTAATCATCCATGGCTGACCTACTCGATAGTAAAATCCTCCCTGGGAGCCCCGCCCCCATCATCCTCTGGGGTGTGCACAACGCTGATCGAGCCACTTCGATCTGGTGGGTTCGTCGACGTACGGATTACATTCGAACCGCGGAATATGGCGGAGCCTTCTTTTAGCGCGGTACTGCAGCTTGGGCACTGCCGGGAGGTGAATTCTTGCTCGGGTGAGGGGGCGAAGTGGCACTTCTTTGATGTCGTCGTAAATTGTGACACCGTCCTTCCTGACTTGCGCCTTATTCCAGCGACGACAGAGGAGAAACAAGAGTTGGACGATGAGGGGGGGAACACGGGGATATCACCACGACCACGACCACGCGCCATCGCTTTGGCTTCGGCTGCAGCTGCAAAAACAAAGAAAAGCGGTTTTAGTAGCAGTAGTAATAGTGGTAGTGGCGACAAGACGAGAAAAAACAACGATGGCAGTCGCGTCAATAAGTCAGAGTATGGTATCGAAAAGTTTGAGTTCCCATACACGTTTGTGATGGACTCCTGCAAGAGGCGATTCTATCTTGAGAACATGGGCTCCAGCGCGGTGGTCAGACTGAGCAGCAGTTCCCCGCACTTCACAATAGATCCATCACCTGAGGCAGGCGACATCCTGCTGCCTTGCGGGGACCGCATGGAGATCACCATATGCTTTGCCCCGTTGCAGGAGACACGCTGCGAAGCAGAGGAGCTTCTCATCACTGCGCGGGATGTTAATGATGGGTCCATCATTTCGACGCACCGCTTTGGTCTCGCTGGAGAGGGTGTTTTACCGCGCATCGAGCTTGTGAGAATTGGAACGCTGGAGCTGGAGCTACCGTCGTCGCCGTCGTCGCCGCACTACTGGCAGGACGGGAACACGTTGGAGGAGGAGAAGGTGAAGCGTTTATGGGTTCCAAAATACCTCGTGCCTGACACCGCACCGGGTGCAGAGACGGAGATGCAGGTGGTGGTGCGCAACGGGTCCCCCATCGCCATGCCGTACTACTGGCGCACCGATGTCTTTGGTGGTGACTCTGTCGTGAAGTTGCATGTGACGCCTGCCACAGGCATCTTCTTGCCCCACATGGATACGAGCTTCCGCGTCTGCATGCAGCCCTCTGCTGCACAACCCATCGCCGCTGTGCTCAACCTCTTTCTCGAGGATCTTCCCACACCACTCTTCTCAGCCGAAGGGACTTTGTTGTGGCCTTCATTATCTTCGTCGCAATCATTTTCAGATGATCTGGCAGTGAAGGCGTTGGCACTCTACTCTCGCAGCAGGCAGATCCCCGTCCTACCAGACCACAACCAATTGGATCAAATGTCGGATCCGTATAATGTGTTTGAGCACTGCACGCAGCTGCAGCCGGAGGATTGCCGAGGTGTATTTGCCAGTGGGTTTTACCTTTTCGCCGACCCCATGCCACCGCCCCTTGTGATTATTCCGGATCGCCTGGAGGAAATTGTGGAGTGCCTCGTGCATCAGAACAACACGCGACGCATCACTCTGCAGAACAAGTCATCACGACTGTTGCATTTCTTCTTTGACCCAACACCCACTGAGTGTCCGTCGGAGGTGCAGCTGTCGACATCCCGCTCTCGCGAAGGCGTAGAGGTGAAGTTTCAACCACGAAAGGGGAGCGTGCCACCACACGGCGCTGTTACTGTCACTTTCAGTTTTATTCTGTGGGCTTCCGGGCCACACTCTGTGTCGATTGACTGCTGCATTCCGGAGCTTATAGAGCTGATGGCGAGCACTCATAGGGCCACAGGAGCAAAAAAATTGCGATGCACCCACCAGCTACACCTCAGTGTGACAGGCGTCGGGCCCTCTGTGCGCGCAAGCACGGATGTCCTGGACTTTGGCCCGATTGCATTGGGTGGGGAGGCAAAGGCGTCCTTTACCGTGACGAACAACAACCCCATTTCAGTCGCCTTCAACCTACAGGACCCAATGATGCGGGAGCCGCCACGCTTTGTATTCCCCTCACCACCCTTCCACCTTGGCCCAGGCGAATCAGTGGAGGTGACGGTGTGCCGCCAGGCAGTGGATTTGGAGGAGTTGCAGACGTTCTTTGAATTAGTGGTCCAAGGCGGTGGTACGCTTGCAATTGAGACGTATGCAACTATTCAGGCACCCACGTTGGTGCTGCAGGAGCCGGTGGTAAATTTTGGTGTGGTGCCCGATGGCGTGTGTTTGGAACAGAACTTCGTGTTGTCGAACGCGTCGGCTTTCGACATTCCATACGTAGTGGAGATGGTCACATTGCCACCGTGCGTGCAAGTTTGTGTTCCACCGCCGGGCTTGGTGCCAGCCGGACACCATGGCGTTTGCATACCTGTTCGCTGCGTCTTCTATTACAATGGTGGCGGTGGCAGTGGCGGTAATGACAGCAGCAGCAGCAGCAGCAGCGAATACAAGGCCGTACTCTGCGTAAAGAACGCCCGCACACAACAGGAGATCTTGGTGGAGCTTAAATGCGAAAGTGTGTCTCGTCTGGCGGTTGCGCTGGATCTCATTCCGATTCCCAAGATGACAGAGGGCACCAGTGTCATGGTGCACGCTCCGCCTGTCTTGCCATCGGTTATCCCATCGCCGCCGGTGATGGAGGTTGCCTGCTACATAGACTCGTTGCTGTGGAACCTCGTGAACCTGTGGGTGCTCAACAACGATGACCATAACGGCAAGGGAGAAGACTCCACTAATGCTTCTGCAGGACGTGTACATGTGGCAGAGGAATCACTGTTGATCCTTCGGCCATACTGCCAGCACTTGGTGCTGAAGGCACAGTTGCCCGATAGAGAGCCCGTATGGTCGGAGCTGATGGGGCTGCGTGTGAGCAACCTGAGTGGCTGTCACAGCTGCTACGCCATGAAAGGCCTTTGCTATGGGGTGAATGACGAAAATAGTGATCTCAAGGAGATGTTAGCCTCCGTGATGTCAGGGACAAAATCAAACCTTGGAACGTCTGCACGGCTACACAGACATGCCGAGAAGAAAAACTGCAACGTTGCTGTCGCTGCCGGCACCGTCGGCACTGTCACCACCGTCACCACCACCAATAACAATAACAATAACAACAACAATACACGGGCGAGAGGCTGCAAGAGATCAAAGGAAGTGATGCTGCGAAGCACCAACCAGCCCTCCTTTTGGTGCAAGACTGTCGATGGAACGGAGCAGCAGGAGCGCAAGCGGCGCGCCGCGTTGGTCGGCGCACAGGAGTTGTTACTGAGTGGGCGTGGGTGCGCCACCACCTTTGGCGCACTACAAGCTGGTCTCCTGCACCCGCATGCCGCACCGATTGTGCCAGTGTCTCTGTTGGCAAACCTCCCTGGGCGTTATGAAGAGAAGCTGCTGGTGTGTTGTGGAGATCTGCCCCCCACGCAAATCCAGGTGACACTGGAGCTGACTGGGAAGCCTGTGCTTCTCGATTCCTCCACGGCGGGGCATACGGTGCTCGATGGGAAGGAAATACTTCTCATGCCAGCGGTGATCGCTGGTGTGGGCCTGTCGCGGCGCACAATGGCTCTCGCCAATCGCGTTCCTCGTGATTTGAATGTCTCGGTACGAATATTCAAGTCTACGGCGACATTCTCCGTTGTCGCTGTGGACGAAGATGTGGCGGCAGGCGCTGTGACGCTGCGACTGCAGTCTATTTCAGAGGAGGAGCAAGGGTGCGAGTCAGCTGGGCAGGGACGGGTGGCGGCGGCGCCAGAGACATTCCTTCTGCCCGCCATGGCCTCACGCGAGGTCACCATTGAGTACGCTCCTGACGCGGAATTTTTGACAGGGGAGGGAACCGAGCGGGAGTGGCATGGCGGTGTCATCATCATGGCGGTGGTGGCGGATACTACCTTCAATGATGGGTTTCTTATTGATGAGTTCTACTGCATTCACGCCGCGCGCTACCCGGCACAGCGTGTAATAAAGACGAAGCGGATCCGTGAAAAGGATCCAGCGTGGATGAAAAGCACTGTGCGGCCTGTTACGGCGCTGAAGGTGCAGCAGTCTGTCATCTCACGCCCTAGGGTGGTGCACAACAACCAGATCGTTCCACCCACGGATTCAGAAGTCGCTGCGATGGGAAATAGCCTGGAAGCAAGTGGACTCTGCAGCAGCGGCAAGCGCCAGTTAGAAGCTCAGTGGGACAAATGCAAGATGACCACGAGTGAAGGCGGTGGTGATGCTGTTGCTGTTGCTGATGCTCATGAGGATGAGGATGAGGATGAGGAGGATGATGATGATGCAGACATGCTGGGTACGTATCACCATCAAGGACGCATTTCCAGTAGGCCACTGGAGGAAATCCTCGCGGATGAGGAGGAGCGCAAAGCTCTGCGTGCATTTATGGTACAGCGCCGCCTGGAGGTTGCGGAGTACAGCCAACGTTATTTCATCCCCATTGAGCTGGAGCTGCGTGCCCGCTGTGGCGCCCCGCGGCTGGCCGTTGAGCCATCCGGTGACGTTCTCTGTTTTCCCGCCCATGTAGAGGGTCGGCCCTGCAGACAGTCAGTGTTGCTCACGAATGCAAGTTGCGCCATGATGGAATTCGTTTTGGAGGTGACAACAACGACGACGACAACGCCGCTATTCCGCATCCTCAAGACGCGTTTCATCTCCTCAAACATAGAACACGATGGGATGAGTGTGAAGGAGGACGAGACGGCAGTGATGTCGCAGAGAAGGGGGCTCTCAGGGAGGAGGAAGAAACAAACGGAGCGGCGAGGGGCAGAGCGCTCGGTGTCGCCAGGGAGATGCCGTCAAACGGCCAACGCGGCGGTTGCAGAGGTGACGCTGCCGAGGATCTCCCCCACCTTTTCTCCTTTCACCGCCACCGGCAATGGAAGGGTTCTCTCCTACGACGACGACGACGACGATGATGATGATGATGAGGAGGAGGAGGGTGATCCTTTTGTGACGGCCACCAAGTACAAATTGCGTCCGCACGATGCGCTGGAAGTACTGCTGGAGTACTGCGGGCCGTCGACGGAGGAGGCAGACGCCACCGTGGATTGCCGTGGCACAGCCGAGGCAAACCTTGACATTTTGTACATACCCACCATCGGTCTCACTTCGGTGGTGGGTGAGCCAAAAGGGGATCATAATAAAGAGAGGCTGTCGAAACGACGATACGCTGGAACCGTGTCGCCACCGCCAGTGCCGGAGTTGAAGCAGAGCATTCCTCTCTCCGTGACCTTGTCTCCGCCGTTGGTGGACTGCACTCAGTCAATGCTGTGGTTCCGCCCGGGGCAGCTCATACACGACGGCCGACCGCAACCATCGTATGCTCAGAAATTGCAGCTGCGTAACTTTTCTTCGTCTGCCGTTCATTTTAGGATTGTTCCAGCCTCTTGCGATGTGAGGACTTTACCGCAGACTACAGACACTGTAAAAGAATTCACCACTCTAGCTGGCACTATTGCGTCAAGTGTCTGCGACAGGAATGGCGCAAGACGTTCAGTTGCACGGCTCCTCACACGGGAGCAGCAGTTGCACAACTTGACACGCTACTGGGACATTGGTGGTTGTAGTGGTGGTGATGATGTCATGGCGGATGGCCCCATCGCCGAAGTGCAGGGTGAGGTTGGGCCGACGCAGCCAAATCGTCACCCCCAACAAGAACACAGGGAAGAGGAGGAGGAGGAGGAGAAGCAGCAACCTGAGGCTCTTGTGGTGGTGGACGCGAGTCGCTTTGTTGTTACCCCCTCAGAAGGCATCATACCTGCCGCCACACACGGCGGCCGCCCCGGTGTCTTTGAGGTTGCCGTGTGGTTCAATGAGTACGGAGATGTATGCTTCATGGCGGTGTTCGATGTGCTGATCAACAACCATGTCGATAGTATGTGCAGCTTCACCGTCCGCGGTGACAGTCGTGAAACCGAGATATGAATGCAAAGAAGGTGGATAAGAGGGATGTCGGCATGCGAGCGTGTGCCCCCCCCCCCCCCTCTCTCTCTCTCTCTGTCTGTCTCACACACACGCACACACACACACGCACACATATGTACAAAAAGACAAACCAACGTTTCTTTTTTGTTTTTCTGATTCTTTTCTATTTTTATTCATGCATGTCTCCATGCCGTTTCCGTTCGGTGTCGTGGAGGTGCCGTTTGCCGGGCTGTGTCTTGCCCTGAGCCACCAATCACCACCACCACTCAATCCCCCTGCACAGAGTACGTGCCCGACCTTCTCTCCGCGCACTTGCATTTCGACGTTTCTTCTTTTCTTCTTCTTCCTCCTCCTCCTCCTTTACTTCAACCACCACTTGCGTGAAACCACACACACAAAATAAAATCTATGGACAAAATCTGGGCCCTGCCACTGAGAGGCACACAGACAGACGGAAACAAAACTATGTGTAAATACATCCACAGCCCGACGCATAGCGAGGCGTTGTCTTCCTCCTGCACCGTCGAGTGCGCGGAGGTGGGGACGGAGACCGTTGTGTCTGACACCCAGCAAGGGACCTTGGAATATGAAGCACACGAGCATCCTCGCCACCGCCACCGGGAGCGGCAACGTGGAGTGAGCATCTCTTCATTGGTGGTGCTTTCGGTGGGGGTGCGAGGGCTTGCAGATTCCGTGCGCGGTGTTGATTTGGTCATGGAGCTTTCCGCTGGTGGATGCTCCTTCACCACGGGCCCCCTGCGACCCATTCTGGTGAGGGTGAAGGCGGCGAATGCGCATGACGATAGATTGCACATGACGATCGCACGCTGTCCCCTGAATTCTGAGGTGCTGGGACTCAACGCACTCTGCATCGTTATCCCTGTTCTTGACGGCAGTGCGGGATTTAAAGACGCAGACAACGGAAACATGCCCCCCCCGTATTTAACACACGGAGGTCTGCACGTTGGGCTACGCACCGCTGATACTGCAACACTGTTGGGAGTCGCCACGTGCTCCGAATCGGGTGGTTGGTTTCCGTTGAGTCCATGCAAGGGTGAGGTGCAGGTGATGTTCAGGAGGTGCTACAGAAGGAATAATGACGTTTTCCCGGGAGCATCTTCGCCAAGGCAGACGTTTCTTGACAGGATTTCGCCATTTAATGGACTGTGCTCTCGTGGTGCGTCCGGTACTGCTGCTGCTGCTGCTCCTCCTCCTCCTCCGATTCGTCCTACTAATAATGGTGGAGTTGCTGCTACTGTTTCATCCGCCAAGTGCACAGCACACCCGTCACCGGAGAAGCACACGGGGTGTCGTTGGAACACCAGTTCCAACGCAACTGCAGCGGAAGTGGCGTACTCGACATGGACCTCATTGAAGGAATGTATTTCTACCAACAAGCAATGCGTCTTGCCGGAGTGTAGCAGACAAAGGCCCTGCTCATCTAAACCTCTTGGCGTTGCAGGCAATTTGGCTTCTGTTGGTGCTACTACGAGTTTGAAAGGAAGGGCGTATGAACATTCTAAATCTTCTTCTCGTTTGGGCACTCGTCACGCTCTCGTAGAGGGGTGGGGCAGCAATACAACTGTTTCTCATACGCTCTGGTGCCAACCGCGCAGCTTGCTTCTCTCAAATGTCAGGGTGAGTGGTTTTTTCCCCCTCCTTCCCCATGGCAAATGGTCTCTGGAGTTCTCATGGCGTCACCGGCAGGTGGCGCCAATTGAGAGTACGGTCGTGATCCCACTCAATGTTGGTGCCGACGGTGCCGTGAGGCTGGAGGACTCCATCTGTATTGATCTTCCTCTGTTTCTGCGGGGGGAGCTGAAGGCCCACGTGTATGCCATCTGGTCTGGAACGTGTGATACTGATAGCGGCGCACAGGAGCATCTGCACTTGCGGGTGGAGTTCGACCCCATCGTGGTGGATGTGCAGGACTGCGAGGGGCAATGGGAATTCGAGCGCCGCCAAGGCCCGGTTTTCCCTTCTCTGAATCCACGTACTCAAGTATATCTCGTGGTTCAGCTTGTTGCAAAATTGGAATTCTTCGAGCCACAGCGGGATGGTCATAACGGTCGACCCACCAGCGCCTTCCCACGTCGTTATCTCTTGCAAGCTTCTGACCCAATGAGCAGTGATACGGAGGATGGAGATGACAGTGGTGGTGGTGGTGGTGGTGGTTATGATGATAATGCCCAAGAGGACGAGGAAGATAAGAAGAAGACTCTAGAGAGCATTAAATTGCCTGATCCGGCCCTGGTGGTTTCCCCCGTGCCGCACTACACGCAGACGTCGACTTGTTCGTTTCCGGCGTTATTATCATCATTGTCATCGTGCAGCTTCGAGACACAGCGAGCGGTGCGGTCTCCTGCGTACGAATTATGCACGGGTCAATCTCCCGTGGAGGCGACGAAGGGGGCCCTCTCGTATCCGTCAGAAGGGGAAGTTGCATGTGGGTCTCGGTTTCTGCAGCATACGACGTCAGCGAAGGCGAATCCCCATTTGCCACTATGCCACAAACGGGCGGGGAAGCAGCAGCAGCAGCAGCAGCAGCAGCATCTGAGGGCTTCGAGCTCGCGTGGTGTCTTCTGCAGCCATGCGACTAGCGCACGCCCGTTTCCAGAGGTGCAGCATCTCGTTCCATGCTACAGTAAGGCGAAACGTGAAGCAGTCTTCCGATTGTACGACAGGGAGGGACGCGGCTACATTACACTCAATCAACTTTTTCACTTTTGCCGCGCCCATGTCGCGTTGTATAGTTGCGAAGAAAGCGACGCGAGCATCCTACGTGGCCTGTGGCACCATTTGCCAGGCATGGCTCCATACTACGTTGCCGCGTTTGCGCCATCCATGCCGAGCGCCTGCAAACACACATCATCGTCGCCCGGTGACGGGACGTTTTCAAGCGCGATGTCTGCGCCTGGCGATGGCACACCCAACTCCTCGCCAGTGCTGTCGAATGCTGCGGAGCCGGATACAGCATGCACGGCGATGGCCATTTTGTCGGCGAAGCTGTCAGAGGGCGGGAGGAAGGGCATTACGTACGATATCTTTGAAGTTATTGCCCTTCACCTTGTTGGCATGTAGATGCGTGTGGTGTGGGTGAGGACACCGTGCGCCATTGCATTTCCCCTCTCTCTCTATATATATATATATCTCTCTCTCTCCCATCCAACAAAAGCAACAATAACAGACAGGAGATCGACGCGAGTAAAGAAGAACAGCAGCGGCCGCAGGAGGAGGAGGAACTGGAGAAGGTCAAAACAAACAAACAAACAAAACCAAAAGGACTGCAGGCGCGCGCGCGCGTGTGTGTGTGTGTGTGTGTATACACACGTTGTATGTGCATATGCGTACGCATGTGAATGTGAAGAGGCAGAGAGGATGATGATGATGATGGTGAACAAACAATGAAAGAAGAAACAGTTGTTTCATTTTTATTTTTATTTTTATTGTACGAAATTAAAAAAAAAAAAAAAAACTGAAAACAAACAAACAAAAATTAGACCAAACGACCGCAATTTTGTATAATTTTTGACCTGCTGATATTTATTTTGTGTTTTTCTTCTCTTATCTTTTTTGTTTGTTGTTTGTTTGTTTGTTGTTGCAACCGACTGCCCTGCCCTGCCCAAAACAAAAACAAAAAACAAACAAAGTCGCGTGAGGGATTCCAATCGACGTCTTTTATGTCACCGTTTGGTGTTGTTGTTTCTGGACGGTGTTGGCGGTGGAAAGTCATCGAACGATGTCAGAAACAAACGAAAGCAAAAAACAACAACAACAAAAACACAAAAAGTACATGATGACCTGAATATATATATATATATGTACGTATATTTTTCTCCAGTTTGTAGTTGTTGGTTTTTGTTTCTGTCCTCTTCGTTGTTCTTCTCGCTACTGCTGCTACGTGCATCTGTGTACATATGAGCAAAAACAAAAAAAACGGGGTGGCTTTTCTCTGCGGTCCCTCTCGTGTGCTGTGTGTGTGTGTGTGTGTGTTCCTTTAATGGCAACGTGGGGACACATTGTCTGACATGTGTGCGTCAACCTTGCGATGGTGGCGCTTGAGCGGCCGCCGAGGAAGAACCACGGTGGAGCGATCTATCTGTTTCCCCCTCCTCCCACACTGCTTTTCTCCTCCAGCGAAGTGGCAAGAAGGTGGGCGAGGGGAAAATCGCCGCTCAATAGCTGGAGAGCTTCTGCCTCTCTTTCTCGCACGCACACACACACACACTCTCTCTCTCTCAGAAATGCAAGCACCCCAATCAAATCCA
>JASANX010000818.1:0-28388 GCA_030849745.1 Trypanosoma scelopori
CCCCAGCAGTAGTGGTGAAGTGGAGAAGTGGCGGTGGAGAGAAAAATATTGCGGTGTGCCCGATCCCCGTGCAACAATAATCAAATCCCGCCCGCCCGCCCGCCCCCTTCCCTCCCAAAAAAAAAAAAAAAAGGGAAAATTTTGTTTGTTTGTTTCTTCTTCGGGAGGGAAGGGGGCGGGGGACATGAATGAACGTAAAGACTTCTTCTTCTTCTTCTTCTGTTGTTGTTGTTGTTGAAAACAAAAACAAAAAAGGGGAAAAGTAATCGGAACAAAATTTAGGTGAAGAACAACAAAACAAAACAAAACAAAACAAAAAAAGGGGGGGTGGGGTGGTGTGGGGAGTGTGCGTGGCGCGCGCCCGCCCGCCCGCCTGCAGTCATTTCATCGATTGCATCCACTCATTCATTCATTCGTGCCTGTTTGTTTGTTTGTTTGTTTGTTTGTTTCTGCGTGCATTTCATGTGCATAATTATATATTTATTTGTCCCAATCTTCACTTCTCCCCGCAAGCCCCTGAGGAGATGAGGTGAGACTCTCTTCTTTTTTGTTGGTGTTGTGGTTGTTTGTTTTAATATAAAATAAAATAAAAACAAACAACGAAAACACACACACACAAAAAAAAAAAAACGGAGGAGGAGGCGAAAGAGACGCGTGTCAGCTGCACAGGGCGGCATCCAATGCGTCAAGAGGTGGACGCTGCACACACACACACACACAGTGAGTGATGGCAGCCACTGCGGCTGCATGCAGCAGGAAAGAGAGAGAGAGAGGGAGGGGGACGGACAGCTCCAACGCCAGCAACACCAAAAGACCGGGAGGCAAGCACATAAACAAATATTTATTGTAAATATTTAAATATCGCCCTCATCCCGGAAGAAAGTGAAAGGCTGGCGGAACCGAATATATTTGTATTCAGCGGCATTGAAACGCTCATGCACGAAGTTGCCGTTGAAAAAAGTGGGCCTTCTTTTTTTGTGCATGTGTGTGTGTGTGTTATATATATTTATAAAGAAAAGAAAAGAAGGGGGCGGGGGCGGGGGAATTCTAAAATACGCACAAACGCAAACAAAAAGAAACAACAACAACAACAACAACAACAGGTGGTGATGATGACGATGATGAACTGGCGCACATCCGTACGTCGAGCGCCACCCGCCGTGATGATGCACGCATGCGAAGGCGGTGTGACGGGTGGGTTTCCTGCCGCAGTGGTGGTGTCGGGCGCTCTGCAACGCCGCACGCGGTCACTCCACTTCATATCTCCAAACACTCTCATGCATCTTTTGTGTTCTTTTTTTGTTTTTTCGTTTTGTTTTGGGGTTTTTTCGTCCTTCATACATACATGCACCGCACTGCCCGGGAAGGTTTCACCATCACCAAATAGTGTTTCACTCCTCATGTATTTTTTACACGTTGGTGCCAACGGGCACGGTCGTCGGTCACCAGAGTTGAGTGCGTCTGCTGTTGCCCACTCGGCAAGGGAGGAGGAATGCTCAAACGTAAAAACGTTTTTGTTTTGGTTTTGCACCGCCATCAGAAACATCGAATAGAACGCAAAGGAATGGAGGTGGAGAGCGCACTCCTTCGGCCTTACCTCAGCAGCGCCCGCGCATGACGAGAACAGCTGCCGGCACGCGGCAGACTCGCACCCTGACGAGGATGAGAACATGCCCTTGTTTGTTTGTTTGTTTTTGCTGCGCGAAGCCATGTTCTGCTCGCTCCCGCATGGAGTCTCCACTACCATCACCAGAGCGTTAGGAAGAGGAACGCAGGGGGCATGCAGAGCTACCAGGATGTGACGCGTGGATGACGTGGAGCCGCTCTGCTGCTGCTGCTGTTGAATCCTCAAGGGCACGACGGCCCATCAGGTGTGCATATATGCATCTCTTCGCGTTGGCAACATCAAGCTGCTGGCAGTTATTTCGTGTGCGTTGTTGTTGTTGTTGTGGTGGTGGTGGTGGTTGTGGTTTTGGGCGAAGTGGTCTGGACGACCTGCAAAGTCTGAGTGAGTGAGTGAGAGCGTGCATGGTGGTGGTCTGCGGCTTGCACGTTGTGCCCCGGGGTGGGCCCTTGTGGGTGGCGTATGTGTGTTTGTGTGTCCTTTCTGCCGCCGCTGCAGGGCTTTTTTTTTTTTTTTTTTTTTTTGTGTGGGGGGGGGGGGGGGGGGGGGGGTGTAAGATTTTTTTTAATATTTTTTAAAAAAAATAATAAGACGAGAAATNGCAGAGGGAGCTGCCTCCGATGCGACGCGGTGTTCGCAGCTTCATGCACCGCACGCCAGCGGAACAGGCCGCAACACCGTGCCGGCGCAGGAACAGAGCGGCACTGCTCTGCGTCCTCCAGGTGCTACTACTGCTTCTTCTTGCGGCTCTGCCGCTCCCACGCTGCAACGCCGCCGCCACGAAAAGCAAGAGCAGGAACGTCGCCACGCGAGCGGGAGCAGCCAAAGCCAACGCCGCGGATGAGGATGTGGTCGTCCTCAAGCGCTGTTATCCGGATATAGTGCTTTATTTCTCTAACATAACGTACTATTGCGAGGTGGAGGACACCAAGAAATTGGAGAAAGAGGACTTGCGTGTCTCGTACTACAAAGACGGAATCCTTAATAATGGTTGGCCGGCGAAGCTGCAGAAGAACTCAAATGTCGTTTCTTTTGTGCCATTTGGTGGGGCCACTACAGGACTTTTCGACGTTGTCGTTACACGGGTTTCCTGGTGGGCACCGGTCTTGTGCATTCCCATGACCACCAATGTGACGTTGGATTTCCGGACTTTTTGGGAAACAACAGTCCATTTCTCAACCGTCAGTCCATACTATGGAATGCCGGTGATTGTAGTGACGAACGTCCCAAATAGGTACAAATGGGATCGTCATCTGTTAGTTGATTCCCGCGAAGAATGCCGTCCCACCATGGCAGACTGCAGCGCCGAGAACAACTGCTATATGGCGGCCTCATACTTGCCGGTTCCCACGCTGGGCACCTACCGACTTTGTCTCACTATGGAGTCCTGGAATAAACACTACCTCCCCTGGGGAACAGTCAATTTTGATGTGGGGGCAATGGTCTTGACGCCCCTCTACATATTGAACGGAACCAGGGTGCAGTTTACTACGCATGATGCGGGGAAGGGCAGGCCCATTCGCTGGTTGATGAGAAACTACATGTTACGGTGCCCTGACAACATCTGTTCGTATATACCTATGAGGGGACTAGTCGACAAAGCGATACACTTGGATCAGTGTTTGGATACTTGGCCCCCAAAGCGTGTCAACCTCGACATTGACGGAGTGGTGATCGCAAAGGAAGGCACATACGCTTTTTGCGCGACCCGTGGCTCAGCATCCGGCGTTTCCCCTGGCGCGCTGCCGATCAGAGTTATCGAGAAGCCCTTTGCCTTCAAAGTTGTGTTTGGTATAGACTATGCGATAGTCTACGTGAGCGGGGGCGACTTCGCGTGGCGGGAAGAGCCGTACGTTGTGTGCGCAGTGCTGCCCGATGTTCCGTGCGACTCCGTATCCTCCGGTGGGCTTCTCTGCGTGACGAGTGCCTCCCCAACGGAGCCGTCCGTCTTCTTGGACCTCCTTAGCAGGCGTCTATCCATGGACACCGTGAAGTTGTGCTTTGTCGCGGCCAACATAACATTTGTGGGCCGCACCTACACGTGGACGATTGAGGCGAAGGAGACGAAAGAGGCGGTACCAGAATTGACCGTGATTGAGCAGTTGGGGCCTGTCGTGATTTTCCAGATCACCTTGTCGGTCCTCATCGTCGTTGTGATCCTGGCATCTCTCGTGGTGTGTTTCCTGCGGTGGCGACGGCGGAAGAAGGGCGCGGATGTCAGCGCCATCGACTCCTCGTGCTCGCTGTCAACGTCCGAGGTACTCAGCACGGTCTCATCCGGGGATTCCACCTCTGCTGCACCACAGCCAAGTCGTTCCGCAATGCGCCCTCAAGAAACCCAATTCCGCTTCATCACCTTCTTGGCGATGGCTGGCGAGTTTGTGGTTGTGCGTCGCCTTGTGCGGTACATGGAAGCTGAGGTGCCGCGTACAGGCGGCGATCCTGCGCTGGCGGCGATAACGCCCGACGGCACGCGCACGTCCGCCCCCCTTGGCGGGGATTATCTCTTTAAAACTCTTCCAGGTGTCGACCCGTCTCGGTCCAAAGTGTTTGTTGATGCGTCTGGGCACACCTGCCTCACGTTCGGAGCGGATTTGGAATCCGGGGAGGGTTTGGAGCCCGTGGCGAGGAGGAGATGGCTGTTCGTCACACTTTGGACCAAATATGGTCCGGATGTACCGACGTGCGACACCGTGGACCTGATGAGGGAGGTGGTGCTTCCACCGGATTTTGTGCCCGGCAGACGCTCCATTGCGTTCCTCAACAGACTGATGCTCGAAAAGGACGTTCCCGCTCACCACTTGATGGAATCGAGTCTCTTTCCCATCGCGACGTGTACGGTGATTCTGGGCGCGGAGCAGCAGGAGGCGTTCTCCACTCGGAGCGCGCCCAACGACAGTTGGAGTATTGAGAATCTGGAGGAGCGGTATTTCGCAAACCCACTGAACCCAATGGGCTATGTGCCCAGCATGAAGTCCTTTTCACACCCAATCCCCACGCGCCGGAAAGGTGGCCACCGGAAAGGTGGTCGCTAATGCGCTGCGGTGCTGTCCTCCGCCGCCGCTGCACAGGAGGAGAGGAGATGCGTGTGCGTGTGCAGTAGCTCGGGGATGTGGGCACGCAGCGATGTGGACGGATGGGGCGCGTCTCGGTGAGGCGAGACTGGCCGTCACCCGTGCTGGTACGAGGACGTGGCCGCGTTTTGACGACGACGCAGACCGCAGTGGACGGCCGACGCGTGCCTTTTGTTTTCTTCCCTCTTCAATTTATCGGCTTTTTTTCGTTTTGTTTTTATCTCGCCATAACTTTCAGCGTTCGTTTAATTTACCGCTGCCATCGGACAGCATTTAATGCGCACGCCATCGCAGGCTGCGCGAAGAACCGCGAGTGAAGCGGCCCATAGCAATGGACGAGAAAGAGAGCGAGCGAGAATGAGAAAGAGGAGTGTGTCAGCGGCAAGCGCCGTGTGACGCTGGGAAAGTAATAGGACCGCATCCGTTCTCTTCGTTTTTTTTTTTTTTTTCTTTGTGTGTGTGTGTGTTTTTTTTTCTTCAATTGTGCTCTCCACCACCTGCGTGGCGCCAGGTATCGACGAAAACGAGGCGCCACAACGGTGGCTTGTTGACGGTAGGAATGTGTGCAGGAAGAAGGTGATTTGTATTTTGCTGCGCTGCGCCGCCTTATTTTCACACACCGCCTGCCTCTTGCGCACTTCTGCTCTCTTTTCCGCTTCTGCCTCTCTGCCGCTGGCGGACGTGAAGTCGCTGCAGGAGCTGCATGTTGATGTTCGGAATGAGTTGGCCAACGTTGCCTCGCTGCAGCAACTTCCCGCACTGAAGAAACTAACGATAAAGAACGGCTCTGTCACAAACGACGATGTGCACGCCATTGCGCGCGCTGATACGCTCGATGATGTGGATCTCTCAGAATGCGGACAATTGACGCACTTTGGTGCACGTGGCGGGCTGCGCTCGCTGAAGTTGTGGAGCGCATCCGCAACAGATGAAGGCATCAGCGGTCTGCGTGAGAGTGACGCTCTCTCGTGGAGGTGAATCTCACCGGCTTCGAGCAGCTGACGGATGCGCCGTCTCTCGGCTGCATTCTGGCGTTCCGGGTCTTGTGTGTCCATTGTTGTGGAAAGATGGTCACGTTTGATGGTTTGCTGTCGAGGCCGCACGCAGTGATTCCTCGTGAAGATGTGTGTACCGACGGGTGCTTGAACGTGTCTGTGTTTGTCTGTGTCGTGATGGGGCGGTGCAGACTGCGGGCGGGGATTCTTTTCTACTGAGTGCTTGCGACGGAAGCGGTCGGCGTCCATCTGCCATTCCGGCAACCGCGTGCTGTGCGGCGCAGTCTGGCCGTGGGTCTAATGCACCGCTTTGCGCCCCCTCTTCGAGCTGCGCGGCAGGCGTGTGCCCACGTGATGTGTGTCTGTCTGTCTGTGTGTGTGTGTGTGTGCAGAGATCCACCATGACTTCTTTTCATCTTCTTCCGTGCTCCCATCACACCATAACGCCTCGGGTGGGCACTATGTCTTCATTCTCGCTTCTTTCTTTTCCCCTGGTTTAGTTCACAAGGTAGGGGGGGAGGGGCGTTAGAGAGAGTGCTCCTGCAAGTGTAGCTGCGTTGACCCTGGTCGGTCCGCTAGTAGTAGTAGTAGTAGTAGTAGTAGTAGCTGCCATTGTTGCTGTTGTGTGTGTGTGTGTGTTTCTTAATAGGAGTTCCTAGGGCAGCGACTGTGAAGGCGAAGGCCGGTGGAGAGATTCGTTTCTTCCGGTTACATCTCGTGGCGCACTCCACTTCACTCCACCCCCATCGTTCTCGCTCTGCGTGCGTCTGTAGTGCACCTGTGCCTTTGCTTTGCTTTTTCTTTTTTTATTGTGTGTGGCGGTGGCGGTGCAACGACGACGAATCACGAGTCAAGCGTACCATTTATTTATTTATTATTATTATTAATCAATAATAATAAATAAATAAATAAATAATACTAACGAGTGCAGCAGTAGCGGCACCACACGGGGAAGAGAGAGAGAGAGAAAAAAAAAAACCAAAAAGAGGCTCTTCCCCTCGCTGGCGGCTCGGGGGGAAATGGGAACCAAACTCAGTCGCTCCATTTCAACTACAGTTACCTCGCACAACCTGTGCACGAAGTCGCAGAGTAAGCAGCAGCAGCAGCAGCAGCAAGGTTTGAAAGAATTGGGTGAGCCAGGGAATCAGGACAGTGGCATCGACAAATGGGAGAGCAGGTGTAGCCTGAAAGAGGGAAGCGATCAAGGCATGAATGCTGGCAGTGACAATCATGACAGCACACGTGAGGACAATGGTGTTTACGGCAACAACAACAACAACAACAAGAGCTTCTTAGATGACGATCTCTTCGATGAGGAGGTGATGGAGCTGCTCTCGGGAAGGGGCCTGCAGGTTAGGAAGAATGCCACATCAAAGTCTGCATCGAAGGTAGTAGACAGCAGACCGCTTGGAGCACCGAAGGTGCACAATGTACTTCTGCCGCCGTTGGATAGAGAGGGCGGTGAGGAGACAAAAACTATTCCTTCTGTAGTGGAGCAGCAAGAGCAGGGGAAGATGAAGGAGATATTAGAAGACAAGGCGCTGATAGCATTGGTAGATGATCGCTTGAGGAAAGACACGGCAGGCGCAAAACGAGAAGAGTTGCGCGTCCGTGTTGGCGATGACACGAAAGATAACAAGGTGGTGGTCGTCGGTGGTGGCGGCGGCGGCGGCGGCGGCGGCGACGACAATACGGACATGTTTGGCGAGTCGCAGAAGCGACAAGTGCGGTGGAAGCACCCCCAGCGTGAGTCTCCCGTGTATGAGTCTTCCTCGAGGTGCAGGAAGCAGGAGACGTGCAACAAGAGTGGTGGTCCTGCGGAGAATCTAGCTCTCGTCCATGCTGGTGGTGCCGGTGGCAGCAGCAGCAACAACAACAACAACAACAACAACAACAGCGGTGGCGGTGGCGGTGGCGGGACGCTGCGTTGGGATACGAGGGCGGAGTTTATCGAAGGCAGCTATCGTGATCAGCGCGCCAAGCTACGACGAAACGACGAAGAGGGAACTTCAAAGACGGAACAACAACAACAGCAGCAGCAGCAGCAGCAGGGTCATGGTCATGGTGGCGCAGAGCGTGAAGATCGCCGTGGGACGCAAATGCAGGCCTCCTTGGCAAGCTTTAGTAGTGCGTCGTCATCATTGGTCTCTGTCGGACGTCGTTCCGGGGCGCCTGATGTACTCGTGCATCCGAATTCCGTTCGTGCACTGACAGACCGGGCACGTGCTGTTATAAATGACGCGGTTGATGGCGCGTCGCGCAGCTCCTCAACGAGGCTCTCCAGCAACAGCCGCGCAAGCAGTCGCAGCAGTCGCAGCAGCCGTAGCAGCCGCAGCAGCCGCAGCAGCGGGAACGGGAACACTACGCTGCACCGAAGTGTGGTGCGCCTGGAGAATCAGCTGCGCAAAGCAACGGAGAAAAGACTGACGCAGAACCATCATCAGAATACGCACTCTACGTCGCGTGTGAATCACTGTGTACCCGTCACGGGAACGCATCAGCAGAAGGATATACCGTTTCTGCAGCAACCTTCAGTAAAGTATATGCTGCCCGGCACAAGCGAGGCATTAGATGACTGCAAGGGCATGGGGGGCAATAAGAATAACAACAACACCATCCCCATTGTGCAATTGCCGATGCCCTCTGCATCAACTGGCTCTGGCGAGAAGACTACCGCCAATTGGTGCTTGATGGATGAGGAACTATTGACGCAGTTCCTTCCATTGAACGAAAGGGGCAGACGTCGGGACAACATCAGGGAGAACGAGACCGGGGATGATGATGATGATGATGATGATGGTAGTAGTAGAAGTAGTTGTAGTAGTAGTAGTGGTGGTGGTGGTGGTGGCAGTGTGAATGGTAGTCACAGTGAGGTGTACGACGGCATTTTTTCCAGCGGGCTTCCGCTTTATGGCATACCGAAGAATGTTTCTCAGTCTTCCTTCAGCTCACGCAGCTGTTGCTCGGAGCGGGAACGGGGCGCACACGTTAGAATGCGCAGACCCCACCACACTCAGGGGGGGAAGAGTGGCTGCAGCGGAGTTCGTACTGGCAGTCGAGGTGGTGGTCATACCATTAGTAGTAGTACTCACGGTGGTGTGGAGAGATCCATCAGTATACTCTCGAGTCTGCTGGGGGAGGTGAAGTGCAGCTCCAATAGTCCGGTGGATCTGCAATGTAATGAAATGTGTGGCATGCTACAGTGTGACGAGCAGCAGGGGGGGCATTATAGTTGCTTCCCCAGATTTGCCTCCTCGCGCTGCAGTAGGACAGAGCCGCACGGGCTGAAAGGTGGTGGTGGCGGTGGTGGCGGTGGTGGTGGTGGCACATTCTTTATCGCGGAACGGGCGCACTGGTCGGATTTCACATGCCACCAGCAGCAGGCGAGTGAGCAGCAGAAGCAGCTTGCGGGCGGCGTACACTTTGACGGCTCGGGCCATGCGTCCGCGAAGAGCGGTGGGAGTTCCGTCAGCCGCTCATCTCCGTGCGGCAAGTTCCTCCCACTGACGTGCCAGGAGGAGCGATTCACAGCGATGCTTGCGAAACAACGCGCAGGGTTGATGGATAACAGTGACGATGAGTGAGTGGCGGAGGCAAAAGTAGTGGTGGAAGGTCAAAAGATATGACGAACGGCGTGCTTGCCTGTTTTACCATCCTTTTTTTGTTCTTGTTCTTGTTGTTGTTGTTGTTCTTTTTTTTTTTTTTTTAAATCGCTGCTGCTGCTGCTGATGATGATGATGCTGCTGCACTGTAGGCGACGCACGATATGCGTCTTAACTTACATCTGCTGGAAGCCACCGCTACTCCCTTCTCCCTGCCTGCCTTTTCTGCTCGACGCATTCCCACCGCCGTCGCCGGGGCGGGGGGGGGGGGGGGGGGAGTCCACTGCAGCAATCTGCAGTTTGCATCAGAGGCGTGTAAGTCAACACCCCTCACGCACGCACGCACGCACGCACGCACATGTACACATACATACATACATACAGAGAAAGAAGGCTGGGGTGTGGATGGAAGCACGGCGCGCAGGCAGAAGGAGAAGTCCGTATTTTATAATCCTTTTTCTTTTTTCTTTTAAAAGCTTTGCGACGCGAAGGATGGTCGAGGCCCCACTGGCATCGTATACACACACACAAACACAAACAAACACACACACACAACAACGAAAAGAAACTTCTCTTGTTTTTTTCTTGTTTTTTTTTTTTTTTTTGCTTTTGTCATATCCCTGCTGCTGCTGCTGCTGCTGCTGCTGCTGTTGTTTTCTTCTTATTTTCTTTTGTTTGCAATTCATGCAGGAGCAGGCAGCGCCTTGCAGAGTTCTCCTCCGCGGAAAAGAAAGAAAGAAAAGAAAAAAAACTCAGTCAGTCAGTCAGTCAGTCCGTCCCCCCTTTTCCCCTCCTCGTCCGGGAGGAGGCGGTGGGGTGTGAGAGGCGCTGCCTGCGCGCTGACGCCTTGAGGCCCAGCGGAGGGGGGAGGAGGGGGCGACTCAAAGACGTGAATCTCAACAACAACAACAACAACACCTCCCTCCTCCGTTTCTTTCTTTACCCCATTGATGTACACCACATACGTTGGTTTTTGCTTTGTTTTGTTTTTGCTTCTTCCGCACGGGGACCAACTCTCTCACTTGCTTCGTCTGTCATGACAGGAAACTGAAGGGGGGGGGGGGGGGGGAATAGACAATTCTGCTGCTTGCAACGCATTATGTTTTTTGTGTTTGTCTGTCTGTCTGTGTGTGTCTGTGTGTGTGTGTGTGTGTGTGTGTTTCGCAGTGATCCCGGGCAAAGCCTATCTTATCTTCCCTGTCTGCCCCTCTCTCTCTCTCTCTGTCGTCGGTGTCTGTGGGAGGAGGAGGAGGAGGAGGAGGAGTGGAGATATATATCTCTATCTATCTATCTATCTATCTATATATATATATATATATATATATATATATATATTCTATGTCCATACGGGCAGTTCTTTGCTTTTGTTCGTTCGTTCGTTTTGTTTGTTGTTTTTGACTGGTGCTGTGTCCACCGTTTATTGCTCCTTTTGTCGTTGTACCCAATTCGCCCCCCCCCCCCCCATCATCATCATCATCATCATCATCATCATCATCACCGCCCCTGTTGGCTCCTGTAGGCGTCGCTGTTGTGTGTGTGTGTTTGCCCTCTGGATGTGTGCACACAAGGTGCGTATACCTCCTCTGCGGATGTTGTTGTTGTTGTTTTGTTTGTTTGTTTGTTTTTTTTCTTCTTCTTCTTCTTCTCCCTGTAGGAAGATGCCCAGCGATACATCGACGACGACAAACTTCGTACAGGACTATGCGGCCAAGCGTGCTGCGCAGTTAGAGCGAGCAAAGAAAATTCGTGAAGAGCGCCAGCTACAGCTGCAGCAGCAGCAGCAGCAACAACAACAGCAACAGCAACGGCCCTCCTCGCCCCCAAAGAGCCCCAGCACGTCACTGACACCACCAATACTGCCGCCACCAACGCGAGGCCGCCGCATTGCAAATGTGGTTGAGGAGGACTTCAAGCGGGCCACAAAGGCCGGCATCATCACACCTGATCAGGCCCGTCAACTTTGGGCCATGCTCTCTGATCAGCTGGTTCAGGTGGAAAACGAGCAGGCCAGTAGTACGGGAAATAGTAGCAGCAGCAGCAGCAACAACAAACCTGTCGCCACATCATCCGCACGCGAGCTCTCTGTGTTTGCCAACAGTATTTCGATGGACTCCCTGCGTGCCTCCATTGCACAGTTTAAGGAACAACAGAAGCAACAACAGCAGCAGCCGGATGGGGCACGCAGTGGCGGGAGCAAAATCAAAATTCCTGGCCAAAAAAACAGTGGCGGAGGCGGCAACAATAATGTTTCAAATAATCAAAGTGTAACGGGGGCGTATGAGGTTGCGACACGCGTTTTTGCACCAACTTCGGTCGGTGTTGTTTCCGGGACGGCGGGATCGTCTCTGTCTCGTACTCTGCGTCGGGAATCCGCTGCCGATACCAATGATCACGGCAGCCAACAGGTGGAGCCGGATGCCGACGATTGGGCTCTACGGAAGAGCCAAGTCCCCATGCAGGGACGACGCCGTGAAAAGCAGCAAAGACCGGCATGGAACTCAGATGTTGTGGTGGAGAACACCGGATATAATGACGATGCAATTGCGCCACCTGCAACACACCGTCAGCACCAACCACCAAAGCGACCGCCATCGCGGTTGCGTACCAGTACGTCCATGCAGCTGGACGACGTGCCTGTAGGTGGTGGTGGTGGTGGTGGTGGTGGTGGTGGTGGTGGTGCGTTTGCACCAGAAGCATTGATGCAGCAACAGCAGCCCATCGCCAAGATCAGTAGTGGGAATAGCAAGAAGAAGCCTGTCGGCGCGGTGCTGCGGCCACCCACAAACAGGGTCCCTGTCTCCCTTGATGATGTGGTCGCCGCTGCTAACGGCGGAGGAAGCAGCAGCGTGAAGATGGATGCGGCCATCCCTCCACCAGCGTCAAATGAGCCGCTTCTGCCTTGCGCTCTCTGTGGCCGCACCTTTCGCTCGTCGGTTCTCTCACGCCACGAGAAGGCGTGTAAAAGTCTTCAAAAGAAGCGCCGGGCATTTGATGTGAAGGGGCAGCGGCTGGACGGTATTGAGGGCATCCATGAGGTAACAGCATCGGCAGCAGCAAACGCACCGCCGAGAAATGCCAAGAAGCAATCGGCAGAGGTCGCTTCCAACACCAACGTAAACAAACTGCCAAAGTGGAAGATTCAGCACGAGCAATTCCAGGCTGCGATGCGGGCAATGCGGGAGATGAACGCCAACAACGGGGACAATGGCAATTTCATTGTGGATTCTGGAAAGAAACCTGGAAACCAGCAACAACAGCAGCAGCAGCAGCAACGGCAGCGGCAGATGATGCAGCCGCCGGCGCGCCTGCCAGATGCGTATGATGATCGCGTGCTGTGCCCACACTGCGGCAGAAAGTTTTCCGAGGTGGCGGCAGAGCGGCACATTCCAAAGTGTGCAACAACCATTGCGAAGCCCAAGGGACTGCGCCCGATTCGGCAATAGTCATTTGATCCCTCTTACGAGCGAGAAAGAGAGAAAGAAAGAAGGAAGGAAACCGAGAGACTGTGTGTTTGCGTGTGTGTGTGTGTGTGTGTGTGTGTGTCTATGCGTGTGCGGGACTACCTTCCATTTCTTCCTCTCAGGTGAATGGGATCGTGGCGGCAGTAGAAATGGAAGTGCACTCATGTGCAAGTTTTTTTTTGTTTGTTCGTTTGTTCTTAATGAGAGGTGGAGAGAGAGAGAAAGAGAGAAAAAAAAAAAGAGTATCTGGATTCATTTTCCGTTTTTGTTTTTTGTTTTTTGTTTTTTGTTTTTTTTTGGGGGGGGGGGAGGGGGGAGTGCAGCCGTCACTGTCGGCATGACATGTGTTGCGATGGCGCCATATTTGGATCCACATCCCGCCGCCACCGTCGTCGTCGTCATCTGGCGATGGCGGGACAGAGCGGATGAATTTCGGAGGGAAACAATGTTAGAAGGAAAATTCTCTGTTGCTGCTGCTGCTGCTGCCGTTGCTGTCGTCGCTGTTGTTGTTGTTGTTGTTGCAGTTGTGACTGCGCCATCGTTGTTGTCGTTCTCAATAAACACACACGCGTGTGTGCCTCTCGATGAAAAGGCACGAGAGGCGGCTGGCAGCAGAGCCTGATGGGGGTGGGTGGGTGGGTGGGTGAAGGAGTGGTGTTGTCCTCTTTCGTGTGCCCATCGTTTGTTCTGGCGGTCTGCGTGAGTGCGCTCCAGTCAAAATGTGTAGGGGAGGGGAACACGATGAGCAGCAGCAGCAGCAGCAGGGGTGAAGCCCCGCGTTCGTGTCTGCGCCTCCTCCTCCTCCTCCTCCTCCTCCTGCCGCTGCTGCAGCTTCTGCGCGAAGGCCACACACACACACACACACACACACACACACACACACACACGCGGCCCATTGGCCCACGAGAAGAGAATAAATGAAAATCAAAAGGATAAAACAACAACAACAAAAAGAAGTCTCTGCTCCTCATCACTCCAAAAACAAACGAAAAACAAAAAAAAAAATTAAGGCAGCCGGCTCTACCTCGTTTTTATTTTTCTTTTTTCTGCTGCTGTTGTTGTTGTTGTTGTTGTGTTCAAGGAGAAGAAAAAAAAAAGAAGTGGACAGTTGTTATCTCGCCCCCACTGCTTCTATTCACCACCCCGCCGCAGGTGATGTAAACAGAGACAACCGATCATTCAAACCGACAGGGAGATATACATATATATATATATATATATATATGTATGTCTGCCTGCGTGTACCATTGACCCGCTCGCTCTCTCTCTCTCTCTCTCCCTTTTGTGTGTTTGTGTGTAATACTTCAGACGGCTTAATTGGTAGATCGATGCTGGGCCGCTCTCGCATCTGTCTTCGCTATCGGACAGCGTGGCGTGAGCTGCTCCATCCACTGCCGGCGCGAGCACGAAGAATGCAGTGGATGAAGCGGGATGCGGTGGAGCTGAACGAGGAGCTGCTGCGCCGCCCGTATTACACCATCAAGTCGTACAATCTTCCTTGCACAGTGGGGACACACGGAGGCGCGGTTGCGCGACGGGGCGGGCTGCATTCCTCCTTCAGCGTTGACGAATTGCTGCAGCAGCCGCGGCGGGTGTCATCACCGGAGCGGTTACAAGCGCTGCGTGAGCAGCTACAGTTCCCTGGTGTTGTGGGACCTGCTGCAGCACCGCCGTTGTCGTCGTCGTCGCCGCCGCCGCCAACAGAGGCCGCAGGCAATTACGCCAATGCATACGGCGCGCGGCTGCGGCCACGCTACCCAGAGAGTTGGGACACCGTCCCGCCGCACCAACCCTCGCGAGACCTGCTTTGAGTAGAGGCAAATGTTTGGTGTGTGCTGAACACAAGGTGGTGATAGTGGTAGTGGTGATGGGAGGAGGAGGAGGAGGAGACCGTTGGATGCCACTACTAGTGCCGTCTTTTTTTTTTTTCTTTTTTTTTCTGTGTGTGTGTGTGTGTTTCTCTCGTTTGGGCGGTGGTTGGATACGCATTGTCGCTGTCGCTTCTCGTCGTCTTCTTTCCTTTTCTCGTGGTGTTTCGGCTTGTGTGTGTGTGTGTGTCTTGCTACAGCGTTCCGTGGGGTCTCTGCTCAGCGCACGTCAAGTGAGAGCCCTTTCATCAAACTACCGATACCATTCATTGCTGCGACACACACACACACACACGCAGACAGTGAGTGACGTCCGTGTGTGTGTATATATAAATAAATATATATATATATATATATATATATATATATATAAATATATATATATATATATATATATATATATATATATATATATATATATATATATTTTTGTTGGTGCAGCAACATCATACCGCACGAGTCCCACCACCACTACTTTCCGGTCCTTTCGCGTGATTTTGTGACGCAAGTTTGTTTGCTTGTTTGTTGCTTCCGGCGAGGAGGAGGAGGAGGAGGAGGAGGAGAGGGGGGCGGGGGCGGGGGGGAATTCTTGTTTAATTGTTTGCCTTGGCTGGGGCGTCTACGTCCGAATGGCGCTCTCTCTGCGGGATGTCATGGCACGCCCTTCTGACGCGGAGGCGATGGAGCTGCTCATGGGCGAGTACACCAAGTACTGCGTTGGGGGGCTAGACGAGGGAGGAGACATGAGTGTCGATGAGGATGATGAAAGCGGCAACGGCACGCTCCACTGTGTCCTCCCCGTGGTGGATGGCGCGTTTAACGTGCGTGTATTGAGTCGTGTGGACTTCCCACGCACGTGGATTGTACCATCAGGCAGCATCCCATCATGTTGTTTTGCAAATACGCAGGCGCATGGCAGATGCAGCAGCAGCAGCAGCAGCAGCAATGGCGGCGACGGCGGTATGGCGCCACTTGTGGATTATAGTCGGATGCGCTGTATTGTGTACGCCCGCAGCGAGCTGCTGAAGCCACCAGGTGAGTGCCGGCTGCCGCAGAAAGTGCTCGCCGTCTGGCCTGACGCGCAGCCAAAAGTGCAACAACAACAACAACAACAAGGAGAGAAAAAGTCACATCACACCCCGTTTCGGCGAGCGCAAACGACGCTCTATTGGCCAGCGTATGTCACCCGCGTAGTTGGCGTCTTTGAGGACGCCTTGCTGGATGGCTCACCGTCTAGCTACGCGAGGCTGCAAGAGTATGAGGATTTTCATGACCTCCTCGTTTGCGCGTTGCGATCGCCGATGCGGGTGTGCGTGGATGTGACGTTCTGCATTGATGAAACCAGTGAAGCACATCGGTTGACAATTGCTCCCGCGCTGCGGTACCCCGGTGAAGGAAGAAGCAGCAGCAGCACCACCAACAGCAGCCACAGTCGCAACTATGACAATGACGAGGAGGTGATACAGCATTCCGAACTGGTGCGCAGCATGATGAAGGGTGACTGCAGCCATCATCGCATGGTGCAGAGTGAAATGGACTGCCCGCAGCTCATCCCCGAAGTGATGCCGCAGGTTGTATCGATTCGAAATTACTCCTACACTGCCGTCGCAGGGAAGGGACGGCGACGCAGCCCCACACCCGCCGATGGAACACGTCAGTCTCCCATTGATGGGGTTCAACAGGAAGGGAAGAGTAATGCAGCTGGTGTTGGTTCTGTAGGGAAACAATACAAATCGACATCGCATCAGAATGGCGGTCTCCCTTGCGCGGCGACGCATCTGCGGAGCAGCACGCCCGCGTGTGGCGTGAGTAGCATCACCACATCAAAAGCGAAGCTGAACCGCAACACGCTTTCACATGGCCCAATCGCTCTACTGGATATGCTGGCAGGTCCCATCTGCCAGACGCAACAGTTTGTCTTTCTTCGGCCTACCGCTCAAGTTGCAATGGCAGCACAGCGCGCTGCAATTGCGGAGCTGCAGGCTTTGTGGCAGCGACTCCGGCGGGCGCTGTTGGGTGCATTGCATGCACGTGAAGTAGTCTCGCCGACGGTGCCAATCGCGCAGTTGCCCGACCCGGACACGTACGAAAGCCCGTATCTAGAAGTGGAGCCTGTAAGGATGGAGAGTCTACAGCTGCCGCCACCACCACTGCCGCCATCTATCAGCACAGGACAAGTAGGAACCGAAGAAGGGCTGCCGCAACACCGCCTACCGATTCTGCAAGGGCATATTATTGGCCAAAACACGCGGTGGCGGTTGGTGCCGCCGATGGAGCCATCTATGATGGGGCGTCAGAGCACCATCGAGGCCATTGGGTGGCGAGGCAGCAAGTCGGTGGTGAGGCGTGAGGGGTCACCGTCCATGTTTCGCACACACGACCCCGATGGTGACGCCGCCACAACGTGCTACTCGGCTCCATGGGAAGAAGGAGGCACGGAGGCGGGATTTGTCGGGGGGCCGTCAAGGGCGCAGAGCCGCATCTGCAGCGCGAGTGTCACCGTGCGGATGATGAACTCGCCGTGCCGCAGCAGTATGCGCAGTAGCAACAGCGTCATGATGCTAACGTCGGTGACGTGGGCGGGTGCACCACCCAACAAGAAGAGGCACCCACAGCAGCAGCAGCAGCAGCAGCAGCGGCAAGAAGAACAACAACAACGGGGGGAATGGGGGAAGCCGGAAATGGCGAAGAATTCCCTCACCACCACCACCACCACTGCTTCTACCGCGGAGGACGCAAAGGTGCAGAAGCGCATATTGAGCATGCAGGGCCCACCACGGAATATTTGCAGAGTGGAGCATCCTTCGTGGAGGACGAGTGTAAAGGACGAGGACGACGACGACGACGACGAGGAGGAGGAGGAGGAGTGGCTGAAGGGGATCAATAGCACGAGGAAGAATAGCAATAGCGGCAAGACGAAGAACAGGAACAGTGGCATCATGAACGCTAGGGAGCACCGCCCTACATTTGTGGGCACCTGCAGCAAATGGGCTAGGGAGCGGACGCAGCAGCAGCAGCAGCAACAAGAGGAAGAAGGGTCGCGGTCGCAGTCGCCGAAGAGGCAATCGTCAGCAGCACCAACAAATGTATACAACTCTCTCCAGCAACGTTATGCCGCTTCACGAGGAAGACAGTGGAATGATGGCGACAGTGATGAGGAAGAAAAAAAAAGGAATTCACCTGTGATTATGCCACCGCCACCATCGCGACCGGAGCCACGACCGCTGTTGTTGTCAAGCTCCATGTCTACTAGAGCAGCGTCAGTGTCGTTGCCCTGCACAAACACCGACCCACGAAGCTCCATTGGCCCCGAGAAACCCGAACGACACCATCAATGTGGCCTCGGCAGGAGCTGCAGCGTTGGACGCCCAACGTCAAATCGCTTTTCCATCACATCATGGCGTGACGAGAGCGGTGTTGAAATTACTGTAGATGATACGCGCTTATTGTTGTCAGCGCTGGAGGAAGATGAGGGGATGTCGTGGCAGCGCCACAATGGACGAGTAGCGGGGGAGCGCGATAGCAGCCACATCGTTACAATCAGCAGCAGCAGCACAAATACGTTGGGCGTGAGCCAGACACGGCACACCAGGTGAAATGGACCGCGTGATGCACGCCTGCAGCATCTAATTGAAAGCCAATGGCACATGTGGGACACGCATTCGCGCCGCTGCATGTGGAGAGATGGCAGAGCTCCACATGCAGCGGCGTCACTGGTGTGACGGGGAGGGTTGGTATCGTTGTTGTTCTTTTTTTTTTTTCTTCTTCTTCTGACTATTGTTGGCTTTTTTTTTTATGTTGTTGTTGTTTATTATTGTCATTGTTTTCTTTTTTTTTTTTGCTTTTTTGTTGTTGTTGTTGTTGTTTCTTCTTTCGGCGGATCCGTTTCGATGACGTGTCATCTACGCAATTATTTCATGCGCTGTTCCTCATCGTTCTCTCCTGCCACCACCACCACCGCACAAACAAACAAACCGACAGACAGACAGACAGAGAGACTCGTTTACTTCTCTTCTGCAGCGCCTAAAGGGGGGGGGGGGGGGTGGGGGGCGAACGTCGCTGCAGAAGGACGGCGAAGAGCAAACGCGATGGAGTACATTACTGCTTTGAGGGATTTCGGGGGGGCAGTTCACTCTCGCACGCAGTCTGTCGCTCCGCGTGGTGCACATCACCCGCCGTCTCTCTCTCTCTCTCTTTCTTTACGTGCGATGGTTGTGTTGCGCTGATGAGGATTATTATTATTATTATTATTATTATTCAACCTTTTCTTTTTTTGTGTGTGTGTGTGCGCGTGTGCTTTCTTTCTTTCTTTTGAGTGTGGCGGGAGGAGGAATTCATCCCGGGGTGTTCATCTCACGGGTGAGGCGGCGCACGCGCAGGAAGATACATTTAAAAGATACGCGTTTCTTCCTCTTTTGCCTTTTGCTGCTGTTTTTTTTTTTTTTTTTTCGAGCGTGAGCAAGTCAGTGTGGGGAGAGAGGGGTGGTGGTGGTGGTGGTGGTGTTTGAAGGGAGCGAGAGGTGCATGCAGCCCACGTACAGACGAACGTCGCGCGTTGCGGCAGCAGGAGCCGTCATGCTGCTCTTCACGGACGGCGTCGCGACAACGGTGATGCGTCGCCCTGCGCATGGTGGCAGCAGTGGCAGTGACGGCGTGGTTGCCGCTTCTCTCGTCTTTGTTAACGGCGCGATGTGTCAACAGCGTCGAGGCTTTCGAAAGGAGTTGTTCGAGGGGCCGCTGGACATCAAACCAGGTGAACGCACAGCACGCAAGGGTCCACCCGTTGCGCACAGCTTGCCCGTGTACAAGACCGCCCACAAGCTGAACAGCAGCGTGCGCTGGAAGAATGCAAACCTCATCGCTAATGTAGCAGGTGGGAAGGACTACCGCCTGCGTGAGACCCAAGGTGAAGGTACCTTTGATGAGTCCGGCATGTACCGTGATTGGCTCTACGGTGATGAGCGGCGCTACGCGAATTACGTGGGCATCACCCTCGCAGTGGTCAGCATCAGTCTGTTTTTCTACACCATGCGGGTGATGGGCACTGAGACGTGGGACATTCCCGCCCCGGTACTGGCATCGCAGCGCAGGAGGGCCGCTGCCGTTGCAGAAGCGGGTGGAAACAGCAATGCGAATAGTGGGCCGAGTGACGAGGGCGGCAATGCCCCGCAAACGGTGGACGCACTCGCGATGCTAAAGAAACCAACGATTGTGTCAAGGCCGACAAGCTAGAGAAATTAGCAGACATGCATAAGCGTATATATATGTGTGTGTGTGTGTGTGTGGCGAGGAGGAGGGAGTGTGTTTGTGGGCAAACAGTCTCTACGTAAGCATGACTGCAAACGCAGCGTGGGCGGTGCACGCTGCTGTTTCACTTTGTCGGTGTTGTGCGGCATGAGTTTCAATGCCGTGAAGCGTGTCTGGCCAATTGGTCACTACCCTGCTGGTCACCACCGTTTGGTTCCTCCTGTTGTGGTAGTGTTGTTGCTGCTCTTGACGATGACGATGATGATGATGGTGGTGGTGGTGGTGGTGGTGGTGGTGGTGGTGGTGGTGGTGGTGTAATACGGATAGCAATAACAATGGCAGAGCAGTAGCGAGGTAGTATGGACGATGCCTATAACACTGAGACTATTCTTGTTTGCTCGCTTGCCGCGCATCCCCTTTGTCGTCCCACCCTTTTTGTTGCTTGTTGCTTGCTGTTGTTTTCCTTTTCTTATTATTACTATTCGTTGCTTCTACTTGACAGCTGGGTTTGAGTGAGAAAGAAGGAGAGGGAGAGAGAGAGAGAGAGAGGGGAAGAAAGAAAGAAAGAAAAAGGGAAATTGCGTGTGTACGACTGAGAGGTTGCCGGCAGCGTGGGGGGAGGGGGAGGCATTGCGCCAGCGCCAGCACTTCACGCAGGAGCCGAGCAACACTAAACGTGTAAGCAAGACAGGAGTCGTCGCATAGGCGCGGTTTGTTGGTTTGTTGGTGTGGGGAGGATCGGGAGGTTGAATGTCCGCCCGATCATTTGGACCGCAGGCTGTCGCTCCGTCAGCAGCAGCAGCAGCAGCAGCAGCAGCGCGCCATCCGCCGGAGAACATGGAGCTTATTTATCATCAGACCATCATCCCGACGCAGAAGATAACGCATTGTGTTGTGGGAACGTTCACTGTTCCCGGTGCCACCGATTTTGTGGTGGTGCGGCATGACACGCTCGAGCTTTGGACGCTGCACGTGGATCGCAATATGGCCGAGTGTATACACAGCACGCGCCTCTTTGCGAACATCTATCAAATTGCCACTGTACCAACAGTTGCGGCAGCTGCTCGATCGGCAACGGCTGGCGGTGGTATTTTAGACTCGCCATCTATGAGCAACAGCAGTAGTAGTGGCGGCAGTGCGGCAGTGCAACGAGTTGCCGTCACGTCCGAGACGGGCTGCCTGGTGCTGCTTCGCTACGATCTTGATGAGGTGCCGGTGCCGGCACGCCTCCTGCAGGACCCGGTCGACGGCAACGATGCGGCGGAACCGACGGCATCGACGGTGACGTCGCTGCATGGAAAGTTCGTTCGCGTGAGTGAGGTTGCTCTCGGACGTAGCGGTGCACGGGTGACGGCGTTGGGTGCGCGCCTCGCGGTGGATCCGTTTGGGCGGGCGGTGTTTGTCACGGCATTAATGCGCCTCAAAGTGATTGTGCCTCTCCGGAAGCACGACGACTTTCATGCGAACCGCAAGGGCGGTGGCGACTTGCAGCAGGACGGTGGCGATGATGATTTGCTGAACCCGCGAAACACTTCTTCTTCTTCTGCTGCTGCTGCTGCTGCTGCCGGTGGTGGTGGTGGTGGTGGCTTCACCGTGAAGCGGCAGCCAGCAATACGGGATGTCGTCTCATTTGGCTCCCCTGTCGATGCACATCGGCAGACCATCATCTTCTCCCTCTGTGCCCTTGATGGCGCCACGGAGAACCCCATGTTTGCAACGCTGGAACAGGAACTGCAGGAGGCGAAGTCATCGACATCTTCAGCTGACGATCATGTGAATGGCGCCTCGGGGACAAGTGCTGGTGGGCGGGCGTTTCTGCGCATCAACCCCACGATGGCGTCGCAGACGCAAAGCGGCAGTAGCACCGAGAGCAGCCGACCAAAACAACTTGTGGTGTACGCCTTTGTGGCGGGGCTGCAGCAGGTGCAGCGTACACACCTCGTCTCTGTGCCAGCGACGGCGTATCGTCTTGTTCCGGTTCCTGCAGCGCCGTTCGGTCCCGGTGGTGTGCTTGTGTGCACCGACGCGGAGATCATCTGGTACGATATGCTTCCGCAGCTTCATGGTGGCGGCATACTTGGCAACAGTGGGGCGGGCCCTTCGCCATCGTCGATGACTTTGCCTGGCGTTTCGCCCCTGTCGCTTTTCAAGACTGCAGCGCCGTTCCCTAGGCGAGATGACTTTCGTGAGCAGCTGTACGATCCGATGATCATTACACATGCGATGACGTGTGTGAGGAACGATTTCTTCTTGTTGCTGCAGGATGATCAGGGCGATGTGTTCCGCGTCAGCCTCACACTTATAGATGTGCAGCGATCGTACGACGCGCTGCGGATGGTGCAGCAACAGCAACGCGCTGGCGGTGGCGGTGTGAATGGAGCGCTGCCACCCATCACAGTGCCATCACCGCTGACGGTGACATACTTTGACACCATTGCACCAACGACGGCGATGGCGATCTTCCGCCGGGGTTTTGTTTTCGCCCCCAGTGAGTCGTCCCCCACCCATGGACTCTACAAAATCATCAAGGATGGCTACCGCTCAGAGAAGGAGTACATTCTTTCGAGGATGCGAATGGTGGATCAGCGGCACGGCGGGGCTCGACGCGGGGACAACTACGTGGAGGACACAGGGGAGAATGCCACTGCATCTGCTGCTGCCGCCACCCAGGGTGGCGGCAGTGATGCATCAAAAGTGGAGGGAAAAATGCCGCTACCTTCTCCATCGTTATTGTCAAAAGGGCCCGCGGCTTTGCCTCCCCCGCCGTCAGTCCTGCAAAAACCCTCTCAACAACAACAACAAGGCCGAGTCGTACCGCTCTTTCTGCCTCATCGGTCCTTGCGGCACATGGTTCTGCTTGAGAGCTACCCGAACACACCTATGATCACCTCCCTCGTTGTGTCCATCCCGGAGCAGGAGCAGCAGCAGCAACCGCACGTGCAGATAGATGCCGTGGTTGGCCGCGGATCTGACAGTGTGCTCCTGCATGCTCGCTACGGATATGCAGCAAAGCTGGAGAGCTCCTTTACCCTTCCAGCTGTATTCTCACACCTGACGCCGCTGGCCTCTGCGACAGCACTGCAGCAGCGATGGAGCGAGATGCAGCAAGAGGCTGCACGGGCCACCAACACTGGGAGGCACCGATTTGTGCTGAAGAAAACCTCCCGCTCCGCGGGGAACCCTGTTTGGGATGACAAGCTGCTGTTGTCAACACGGCAGGGTACAACGGTGCTCTCACTGACTCTGACAGGGCAAGTGGAGCCCGACACTCTCTCGGGATTTGTCACCTCGGAGCATACCATTGCCTCGGGAACCCTGCGGTACGGTGTTGGGTATGTCCAGATAACGCCAAGTTGCATATTGGTGCTCCCATCGCGTACAGAAGACCAACACCATAAGAAACAACAACAACCTACAGCACCGCCTCTGGCGGAAAGCGTGACATGGATGCATCCACATGGCAAGCGCATCCTCGCTGCCGGCGTTTCTGGGAATACGATGGTCGTCTCTTTTGCGCAGGGTGGAGGCATCGCCAGCTTCGACATGGGGATGAGCGGAACGCGGCTGCAGCAGCTGGAGGCAATTCCATCCTTTCCGCACACTGTGGCGATATCGTTGTTGCATGATTCAGACGGCAATTCAGGTATGTTTGACACATTACCGCGTGTTTCCACAGCCTCTTCTTCATCCTTGGCAGCCATCGCTACCGCCACCCAGGAGGTATACATTGTTAATCCGAAAATACTTAGGGAACCTCTGGAAATTATTCACTGTACTGCAGATGATGATGGTGGTGGTGCTGGTGCTGCCCCAGCCATTGTATCTGTACTTCTTACGCATGTTGGTAGGACGGGGGGTGTGCAGCGTCTCTTCTGTTTTATCGGTCACATGGATGGTACAGTGACACGTTGCGAGCTCGATCCGACGACGTGCAAAGTGATGGAACGTGCGGTGCTGACGTGTGGCAGCGCACCTTGTCAGATGATTGCTGGTGACGGTGAGCGTGTGTGTTATGTGCTGTGTGGGGAGTTTAACTGGCGATGTGACGTGCGCGATGGGCTTCCAAAGACGGTGCCGTGGCGATTCCCTTCCCCACAGGCGATGTACGCGTCATTCCGCCGGCCACCGCCCTCTGTCACCGCCACTGCTGCTCCGACAGAGGTGGAGATGCGGAGCTGTTCGGGGGAGGAATTGGTGATCGGCGTTGCAGGAAACACGCTGTCACTCTTCGCCGCACAGCAGAGCAGCGGTGCCAGTACGGCGGAAACCGCATTGGAATACAGTTTTGGCCACACGCCTCTATCAGTGGCGGGTCGGCGGCTCCTTCAGCACCCAATGCGACCAGAGTATTTGCTGGTGATTGGAACAGAGCACCGTGGGTATGGTGTCGCCGCGCTGCGGCGGGCGGCGGCAGCTGCAGCTGAGCGTCAACATCAACCTCATGGCGGCAGCAGCAGCAGCAGCAGCGCACCCGATGGCGCGGGGGAGAAGAATAATGAAACAGGCAATGGCAATTTCGGTGGTGATGGTATCCCGCTGGACAAACCGCAGCGCTCGCTGAACCATCCAAATCATTACGTGAGCACACTGCAACTGTACAACCGACGTACAGACCGGCTTGATCCGCCTGTCTATTTTCAGGAGCGCGAGGCTGTGCTATCCGCGGCCGTTGGTAGCTTTGTGAAGGACTTTGGGCGGGAACCGATGGTGGTGGTCGGCTGCGCAGAACAGTACACGCACGGTAGTGGCTGCGGTGTTGGCGCGTCGTGGAGCCAAGGTCGTCTCCGAGCCTTTCGTTTCGTAGTGAACCACTCGAATGTGCCGGGAACTGGGGGGGGTGCCTCACCCACCCTGCGCCTCGAGCAGTTGCACGACACGCTGATCGCCACAGCCGAAGATAACAGCGGCGGAAGAGCGACACCGCTCATGGATTATCCCTCTGCCCTCTACATTTGTGTGGAGGTGGGACTGCTGTTTGTTGGAATGGGTCCCGAGAGTGGGCTGCAGGTGTATGCGTGGGGGCAGCGGCGCTTCCTGCGGAAGCGGAGGCTGCCGAATGTACCGAGCCGGATCACCTCAATAGAGACAGTCTTCATCACCCCACCTGGTGCTGCATCATCATCATCATCATCGATGACGTATGCGGCGGATTTATATCGCTGTGCGCCGAACACCAGCAGTCTTGTACGGGAGAAGCGCCTTCTGATTGTGTGTGGAACGCTCGACCAGTCGGTGTTCATCGCAACAGTGCAGCCAGGGAGTGGCGCCTCGGGATCCATGTCGTTTCTCATGCTCGTTGCACGTGATGCTGTTCCGCGAAGCGTGACCAGTGTCGCGTGCCTTGACGAGCGCACGATTGCAGTGGCGGACCGCTTTGGCACTGTTGCGTTCCTTCGGCTACCGTACGATGCACGGCTGGGGTTTTCGGAGCCACTGCAGCAGATGAGTGATGCCGAGCTCATGGAGGCGGAACGCTATGCGGCGTGTACGCAGGTGCTTGACGAGATCGCCTTGCACCACACCGGCCAGCTGGTCACGTCACTGCGCGTGCGCGATTATGACCCGAGTGGTGGCACCGATTCATCGCTTGCGTTGCGCATTCTTTTCTACGCCACTTCGTTGGGCGCCGTCGGTGCGTACACGCCGTTTGTGCGCGAGGAGGACGCCGCTCTTGCTGCAAACCTGCAGCCACTTATAGCGAGTCACGTGCGCTGTCTATTGCAGGTGGGTTCGGATCACATGCCGTACAATATTGCGGGACGCCTCTGCGCCGCCCCTGCTGCCTTATCGCCCCCTGTGCATCATGTCATTGAGGGCGACCACACGCAGCTGCTACTGCAAGCGTCCACATCTCTCTTCTCAACGGAAGCAAAGACGGAGGTGGAAGCAGAGCTCGCACGCCGTGAACGTGCCGAGGCGGCACAGCGGAAGGTGCTTGGACTGCCACACCGTACATGGCCGACACTTGCCGAGCTCGTCGCGAAGCAGCGTGCCCTCGTGACACTTCCGCCATAAGCATTTAGAAAAGCAAAGCAAAACAAACACAAAAGTGTGGGAACCGTAAGAAAAAACTAAATTGAAGTGAACAAATTCGGGGGAGGAGAAAGTGGAGGAGAGGGGGGGGGGGGGCGGCGGCACCCAATGAATCTATAAATCCCGTGCGAGCAGGGGAATATTCGTTGCTGCTGCTGCTGATGCCTCTGCTCGTACGGGAAAACTAACAACTTCACTCACACTCGCCTCAGAGCGCTGCCAAATCGGTGAAGAAATTATGCAGGACATGACATCAAACTCGTACTGGCACAACATCGAAATGAAAAACATGTTTTCCCCACCTCCTCCTCCCCTTATCGTGAAACACGCACGCGCGAAGCAAACAAACCAAAAAAAAAGTTTCAACATTCTTCTGCTTCCCAACGGAAGGGGGCGCTCTGTGTCTTTTTTTTTTTTTTTGGGGGGGGGGGTCTGCACGCCGAGTGTTCTTGCGACGGTTGCTGCTGGCGAGACGGTGTGGGCGGAAATGGAGTTGTGGAGACGGGGAGAGCGAGAGACTGTCTGTCTGTGTGTGTGTGTGTGTGTGTGTGTGGGACGGATAGGCGTGTCTTCTCCCGCCTGCTTCCCGCGTCAGATGCTGCCTGGGGAGGTGAATATTACGTGTGACGTGCGTACATGCACGCAGTCTCTCCGTGCCGTGCCGCTCCGCGCGCTCTCTCTCTCTCTCTACGCTGTGCTGGCGCTATTCTCCTCTTCCCTTCGTTGTTCTTTTTTTTTTTCCCCTTTGTTTCCGAACCCCCCGCCCCCAACCCCTTCGCGCGAAGGGTCAAGTCAGAGTCAGCTAAAGGGGTGTTCGTCGTCGTGGCGGCGTGAATTGCAACATTTAAGAGAAACAGAGAAGGCACACGCAGGGAAGCGGAGAAACGTTCGGTACCAGTTTATATACCCCATCGTCTTGTTGTTAACATCACCCGAGAGGCTCTCTCGTGCAGTGCCGATCACGTTTCAACGGGCAAGAGCAGACATCATGCGACAGGCAAGGAGGATGGCAGGCGTCTCGCTGTTGTTGGCACCGCTTCTACTGCTCATGGTTTCCGCCAGCAGCGTCAGCGTGGCGTCGCAGACCGAGCCCTCAGACCCGTCGATGGTTCTCAATACGGAGACACAGGAGTTCATTACTGCATTTCGCCAGAATCTGAAAGAGCTTAAAAAGATCTGGAAGGGAAAGAACATCTGTACGTGGAAGGGCGTCGTGTGCGACAGTGCAAAGAATGAGGTGCATCTGGTGCTTGCCGACGACCGGCTGAAGGGCACCATCCCGCCCGCCAACGGGCGCTACAACCTCAGTTTGGTGCGGGTGGCGAGCGTAAATATGATGGGGGTGTCGAAGTTGACAGGCCCGTTCCCGGAGCACTGGGGGGGCCTGCCGCTGCTACGAGGCATCGTTCTCAACAGCACCGGGCTCAGTGGCACCATCCCGAGCAGCTGGGGGCGACTGAAGACTCTCGTCGCGGTGGATGTGAGCAACACGAGGGCCTGCGGGAGCTTTCCCGACTGGAGCTCGTCCATGATGCCGTCGCTGCAGTATCTCAACCTGGCAGGCAACCGGAGGATGCAGGGCACATTGTCGAGGGAGTTTGGGTCGTTTGGCAGCAGGTATCTTCAGCTGGGGCTCTCCGGGACAAACTTCTGCGGCTGCACGCCGGACACGTGGGTGGGTGACTCGTTGCGGCTGGCCGTGCAGCAGCTTCCGGCGGTGGCCTCTCAGAATTGCGGCACCTCGAACAAATGCACCGCAGCCTCCATGCTGTGCAAGAATGCAGCATCCACGACAAGCGTGTACACCGCGTGGATGCTTGCGATGACGCTCGTCGTTCTCTGGTGCACGCTCTGACATTGTCCCCTCTTTTAACAAAACGCACCTGCACCCACCCACTCCCCCCCCCCCCCCCTTCTTTTTTTTTTGTTTTTTTTTCTCAGCCAACCTCTACAAACAAACAAATAAACAAAAAAAAAAAGGGTGGGGAGTGGGTGGGTGGTGCATCCATTTGCAGGATGGTGCACACGAGGCATATTTCTTTTTTTTTTTTTTTTATTATTCTTCACCGCTACTGTTTTGTATTTCTTTATTTATATTTCCCTTCGGCATATCACGTTTGATTTATATTTCGGGGTTATTGTTTTTGTTTTTGTTGTTATTATTATCTGTTGAGTTAACTTTTACTTTTTTGTCATGTGCATACATCTAAATTTCTCGGCGTTTTTTTTTTTTTTCTTTCGTTTCTCACGCTCAGTTACTTTAATGATCTGCCAGTGCGTGTGAGAGGATGACGTTGGCGTGGTACTTCGTCGCAAATATATATATGTTTATAAAATTATCTACAATCTCTCTCTCTCTGGGTGTGTGTGTGTTTGTGTGTGTGTGCCGTCGGATCAAGGGCGGTTGCTGCGCTCCCGTCCAACGACACACGCACCCACACACGCAGTCTCTCTTGCTGCCCCTGCCTTCTCACTGTATATTGC
>JASANX010000819.1:0-28448 GCA_030849745.1 Trypanosoma scelopori
AGACACTTCAAACAGACTTTGTGGTGGCTGCGTTGCAAAGAGGAGGAAGGACATGTGGGGAGAAGGGTGGCTGTTCTGTAAATTGGCTGCAGCCCGATGATGGCAGAGTGGGCGCCCAGAATCCACATGATGCACATGGGAGCAACAGCAACGAGCGGGACAACACACACCAGCCGCTGGCTTCGTCAGCAGCGAGTGTGCATACGCGAGAGCAGCGAGCCGGTGCACCTACTCCACACAGGGGAAATGCTGGGACGAACAGTGCACCATAGACGCGCCTGGAACGCGGCTGCCGCAGCCCTTATGGAGTAGCGCAGACCTGGCACCGCTGCAGCTCGTCCCACACGCAAGGCATCATTACCTCTACAGCGGTCGGCCACGGGATTGGGAGAGCCCGGCACTAAACCGTCGCTCCCACCTGCACCTTGTCACACGTAGCCACCCGCACCCTTGACGCCACGTATCCCCAGCGGCCGAGGCGCCGTTGTGGCACCGTCGTGCAGCCCACCTCCCCCGAGGGTGTGTCAAAGCCTCCAGCCCGTCGGACCGATGTGTTCCAAGTACACAGACTCCGCCACTCCCTTCCCCAACGCACGCGGCGCCACACAGTCCACGCTGAGACGCTGGCAGCGGTGCGGCGCCAGCAGCCCGCACACCTGAACAGATGTCGCATGCAACAGCACCCGCCGCATCACCACGGTGCGACTTCACTGCCTTTTCGTCGCTCGCCAACACCGGCCACACCACTGACGCCAACGGTGGCGGTGCAATAGGAAGCAAGCCCGACCTTGGCGCCTGGACGATGCGCAGCGGAAGAGATGGGGCACGGAGTGTGACACGAGCGAGCACCGTCCACCGCGGAGCCCGCAGCCTGAATGGTCACAGCACACTGCAGCCAACGGTGCCTGCTGCAAGGATCGTTTGCATTCGCCGCGTCCACATTGCACCGCCGCTAGGCAGTCACAGCATCCCAACCGATCGCGACACCGTCACACACAACTGCACCGCCTCTACGCCCCATCCAACACAAACACGCACACGCAACCAAAAACAGAAGGGGGCGGAGGCGTTAAATTTGCCAGCACCAAACGCACACACACACACAGCTTTCTACTCGCCCCTCAGAGCAGCTGCGGGGAGGACGGAACCAACCACGACATCACAGACTCAGTCATACCCACCACACCGGGATGCCTCCCCCTCCCCGCAATATTAGAAACGAAAAAGAGAGACCGCAATGCCAAGTTAAAAAAAAGCTGCGGCACGCAACAACAACCCGCCCCCCAAACCCCCACCCCGATCTTTCGCGCAAAAGACAGTAATTACAAGAACACACACACACACACACACACGCACACGCAGAGAGAGAAAGACTGTATCGAGTTTCATATAAAAGACGCGATCCTCCCAGCAACGTCCAGGTTCGACAAGAGTCGACGCATGCACCCGGGACCCCTTAGCGCGACAAGCACTAGATTGCGCCGCTGCATCCACAGACTCGGCTCGGGCGTGATGATCAAAACGGCAGAGCGATACCACCAGTCCGTACCGCAGTCAGCGTTTCCAAAGCAATATCCACCTCCAACCAACGTCCCGAACCCAAGCTCCATCCAGGCCGTGTTCGCAAACACCTTGTACTGACGTGCCATCGCATTCACAGCATCCTCCCCAGACAAGTCAACATCCTCGGGCACAGCTCCAGCGGTGAAGAAAACTGCACGGGTCACGTCGTCCTTTCGCCTCGTGTGGTGAGCAAAGTAGGTCTCGGGGCGCACTTCATGTGCATTGAACAAGAGGCACCGAAACACCTTCGAGGCAATGATGTACATCACTGCGTCAATGCCCTTGAGGTACTCTGGCCGAAGCCCCGCAGGGGGATAGGTGTGGCGCAGCGTCACGCCAAGGTAGCGGAACTCCGCATTTTCGCCGGATCTCATGACTTGCATCACATGCGCAATCCCATCCGCCACGGTGGTTCGGACGCTGGCAGGAATATACGATAGCTTGTGGCCTTGCCTGTACAGCCGATACACCAGAACCGCGCGGTAGCCGCTTTCCAGACGCCGCACCTCGTGCAGCACGTCACCGGTCCACGCAGCGTACGACATCGTGAGGGTGCCGTCCTCCTCCACATTCGCATCAAGCGCAGCAAGATCCAACACTTTTGCAAAGAGATTTTCAGCATGGTATATGTCTGATTCAAAGCTCCTTGTAGTTATAGATGCAGACGCGTCAGAAGAGTGCCGACCAACGTAAAACACAAGTTGTCCGGGTCGCTTGACGTTCGCAGTGTTGGGCTCCACACCTTTCCGTTCGTACAACTCCTCCTTTCCTTCGTCCGGTTGCCTCTGCATGACTGGGATCTGCAATGATATGGAGCCGAGCATGTCCGCTGATGACATCGAGTCGCGGTGCGGCACGAAAAAGTCGCCCTTTCCGTAGATCACAAGTTTGTACAGCTGCACATGCAGCGACACCGCCGAAGGGCACAGCAGCTCATGAACCCGCCGCATCTCCTCTGGGAAGTCGAAGGACGCGAGTTGACCGCTGACGCGCAGTAGGTCTTGGGAAGCCTCGTGCGATTTGCGCAGCGCCGTGTCGAGAGCATTGCCCCGATTCTCCACGCCCACCAGCGAGGGATCCAGCGCGGTGTAGAGCGAGTGCGCCACGTCGGCAGCGATGGGGAGTGTGACCTCCTTGCCCGCCACGTCCATGGTGGAGTCATTTGCACGGACACGCACCACACCCATATGCACACCGGTGTGGATGGACGTATTTATTGCATCACCCAGCGACGTCATCGCACTCACCAGCTCGCTGCGCCTGTAGCGGCGCTTAAGTTCTTCCATTGCATTGTGATATTTTTCCGGGTAGGTATCATGATCATCAACTACAATATCCATAAGGAGCCCATCGCAGCTCTCAGCAATCCTTAATTGAACTTCGTTCATGGCACACAGCCTGAAGACACTTCAAACAGACTTTGTGGTGGCTGCGTTGCAAAGAGGAGGAAGGACATGTGGGGAGAAGGGTGGCTGTTCTTCTTATCATTTTTGCATGGAAAAAGCAACTCGTTCCGTGCACATCATTCTTGTAGAATCAAAGCATGTTACTCACTCCGTCACTCTGCTGCGGTGTTTGATGCGTGGCTGTCATCGTGAAAAAGTTCCCCTCCTGTCGCTGTAGATATTTTAATGTATCCCCCGAGGTTCGCCTTGCCGTGTCGTGGCAGGAGAATTGCAATGTATCCCTCCTCCCTCGGCGCTGTGAGGAGAAGGTTTGGTCGCTCCTGGAGGGTTGAGTTGAGTTCCAGGATGCACCCATCAACGCACGCCGGAATGTTGTAAGTGGTGCCATCCGTCAACGTGATACCGCATATTTTGGTGTCTTTCTGGCACAGAATCGCATTTTTCTTGCGCTTTCCCACAACATGGATGCCAGCTGGGAGTATTTTCGAGTTGCCACGACCGGAGCCGAACTGTACAGACGCCACAGCGAGATTCCTTTTTGCGCTGCAGCACTTGGCATCGCGTACGGCGGAGTGAGAATCGTCGAGGCACAAAACACAGACACCATTACTGTGGACCAATAGCCTGCAATTGTTATTCTCCACATTTTTACAGTTCTTCACGATGTATTGATGGTAGTAACGTTCGGTGTAATAGTCAAACGTCGACGGTCGTGTAGCTGCGATACACCCCACATCGTTTGCGTACATTATTGCTGTGATCAAGAATAAAAGAAGAATATAAATGGAAGTGCAAGACAGGTGTCTCAATAGATACCTTGCGCGCGTGACGGCGTGGGTTACCCACCCGACGTCATGCGTTGTGCGAAGAGATGCAGAACACACAAGCTCCATTACACGCAGAGCGAAAACAGCATCCAAATATATTTTTTATAAAAAGGGGAGAAACGCTGAGGAGAGTTTCCATAGCAGCAGCCGTGTTACCACTACCGATCAAGGTTGCACACCGGCCACAAGATAGGAGCGGTGAAACCTCTTTTTGAAGCTCTCACGTTTCTTCTGCACCCCATCCCTGTAGGCGTCCTGGAAGGATTTATATCGTGTGTCTGTCACGTCCACCTCAAGTACCCTGTAGCGAAAGTTGAACGGGACATGCCCACCCGACATGCTGCAAAGTCGCTTCGCGAGGCGAAATCTCTGCTTGTTAGACGCTCCACGGTTTCTTGTTGCCTCCACCTCAAGCAGAGAGCGCCACCGCGGTCTGACCTTCGCCTGATTCGGCGCCCGCGGCGGAGCTGTTGACTCCATGGACTGCACAGAAGTCGAATCAGGGCCCACGACATCAAATTGATCGAAGACTGTTCCAATCGACGACGCCTCAGCCATGAGTACGCCCACTGGGGCAATGGCATGCTCTGATTCGTACATGTTCATGAGCTGCTCGTGCACTCGTGACTCCCTCTCGTCGTCGGATACCCCGTCCACCGTTGCGGAGTGACTTTCCGTTCCTACCTCTTGATCCAACATGTTTAGCCACGCAGCGTTCAACGCATGTGCATCCCCTGTCGACATCGGTCCAAGCAATGCAGGGTTGGTTCTCTTATCTGAAACGGGTTCCTTCATGTACGCTGGAAAGTCTAATCTCGGCTGAAAGTCAGGTGATACATTCATCTTATGGTTGCCCTTGACAAGTGTTTCCTCCTTCACGCTTCCCTCCTCCTCTAGTGGCCCAGACGTTATAATGCGGACTTGCCCAGCAAAAAAATGGGCGATCTTCTCATCACGGAGATGTTTCACAAGGTTTGCATCATCGGTACACAACAATACTTCAGACTCCTTCGGCGCTATTGCCCGTATCATCGCAAGCACCAACAACAGGTGATTGTTATCTGAGTTCCCAGCATCGAGGTGGTGTGCATTCACCGCCTTTGTTGCCATGGCATGGGCAAGAAGGCACTCACTGAAATGAAGAACCTTCGCTTTGGCGATCCCGTTGTCATCGACAAGCATCGAAAAAAGACCTTGAAGACGCTGAGATGCGATAAAAGGCTCCATTTTGTTTGACTCTTGTAGTGCCGCATCAAATGACACAAATTCCTCGCTCTCTTCTATCGTTGATGCGAGTTGCTTCAGGCAACAGTACGGGATCAGTGTCAAGGAGCTGCATCCACTTCGAATGCCGCTCAAATGCCCCACTCTAAGAAATTCCTCGCTGGTCTCCACAAATGATGAGTCGAGAAGGCAGATGGTGCCATAACCGGCCAATCTTTCACGCAACTGTGGGATATCTGTGGCGATAAAGTCACTTGCAGGCAGCGCGTAGTCACGAAAGTGATGCAAAGAACCCACCAAACTAATATCAAGTTTTGGCATATGTTGAGTAATGTCATCCAGCGCCTTGTTTACGCCCGCTTCACCAAAAATAGAGCCGTAATGCGCTACCGTTGCGGTTCGGAAGGCCTGATCAAACACAACAACGTCTTCCAATGAGGATATACCGTGTGCCTGTGTCTCCAGCAGCAGCTGCTGCACCCTAACGGGTCCCAAGCCCTCCATTAGTATTCGGTAAAAATCAACATGATTCAGTGCATTGCGGTAGTGAAACAACTCGGTGTAGTTAAACTTCCAGAACAGCTCGACTTCCCTCGTCACGTTATAATCATTGTCAATGTTCCGCCTCGCCGATATCTCTTGCAACTGTTCCCGCATAAGCCTCACTTGATCGGTTGACGACCCCTCACAGCGCACGAGCATGACTGCCCGTGTCAAGTCAAGAACACGTAGATTGGCCTCCTGCATGCGATGCAGTGTTCGGAGCGCCATGGAGGGCTGGGTTGTTGACAAGGAAACAATCAAGTAATGATACAGCTCCGCCGTGAGACCACCTTCTTCAACTAGCGGCTTCCGAAAGGCAAGCGCACCTGGGTCCGAGAAGCGATGCCAAATATCGCGTTCGCCAGATCGATGTTTTGCGGCAGTGGTCTTGTTCTTCTCTGCAGTGACGCGTTTCTGGTAGTCATGGAGAAGTGCTACAACCCTCTCCGTGTTTCCTGAAAAGGCAGCCTCCTCCAAATCCATCACAAGTCCTTGATGTAAAAGGGAATCTCGAAGACATGGGCGTGTTAGTGTCGGAGGTGTCGAGGGCGCACGTGACTCCAATTGAGGAAACACATGATGTCGGCTGTAACTTGGCCAGCCCCCACTCCCTGTGTCAGAGCAGCCAACTTCAGGAAGATTGTTCACAAATTCGAGAAGCTCTGCCTTTGCAACATTCGCTATTTTCGGCTTCAGAAGTTTGAATGCCCTGAACAGGCCATGTAGCTGCTGGTCCTCCTCCGCGTTCGACGACTGGGGGTACGCAGTGGCCTTGTTACCCATCACATCATGCCCTTCCAATGGTGTGCAGCGTGCGAGATACGCCTCCCAAACTGCCTCGGCCATATCTTCGGCGCTCTCATCGTTTGGAGACAGCGCTGCAATATGCAAAAGCCATGTGTAGTGAAGAAGAGGAAATGGTTTGCCTGCTTCTACCAAATGCTGCTGCCAACGGAACGCCGTTGTTAAGTCTCGGCCGGCAGCGCAAAGGCGGAAGAACTCCTGGTACGTCTCGGTTCCAACCTTGTGACTGTGTACCATGAGCTGAAACGCCTGCTGGGCATACATGTATGCCTGTCGCTTTTCCGATAAACGCTTCTCCAGCTCCATGATGGTGGTGCACCAGGAGAGTAGGCGGGCGCAATGGTAATCGCTCAGAAGATGCCGATGATGATGCAGCGACCATGTCAGATACCATGGACGAGGTTCGCGGAACAGTTGCCTACGCACGGTTTCAAGCCCCTGACTAGCACTCCACGCCCGGAAGATGTCGCCATAATGTGTTCTCACCTTCACGCCACCCCACATTCGTCCCTTTGGTGGTGGGCTGTAACTTGTGTGAGACTTTTGGTGCAAAACACGGTAAGGAGCACACACCCCTCCCCCCCTCCCCAGCCGTCCCATCCCATTCCCGAAAGCAACGGCAACAAGGAGGGGGTTGAAAGAACAACAACAACAACAAAAAAAAAAAAGATAAGACGACACCACCTATTTTTCCGCGCAGAGACCACCTCAACCGCTGGAACCATTTGCAGGGACAAAAATAGTACTACCTTTTTCCCTCACACGCAGAGAAGTTCCTAGCCACGCTCTGAGCAGGTGTCGGATACCTCCTCCTCCTCCTCCCTCTCCTTTTTCTTCTCCTCCTCCTCGTCCCCAGTGAAACAACAACAACACCATCATCGACAGGGAGAAGGCGTTATGGTGGTGTGAGCACATTAGCATGTGTTTCACTTACGATGAAAACAACCGTTTATAAATGACCACAGGCACAACGCACGACTCTTCTATTCTCTCCAAACAACCTTTCTTTCTTTCTTTCTTTTTTTTTTTTTTGTTTCTTCGTTGTTCTAACAGGATAGTCTCCTGCACCCGTATCATTGTGATTATTAATAGTTATCAACGTCACATCACGCTGCGTGGGCGGGGGGCAGAAAAGGTATTGTATGAGAACATTCTCGAGAAGCAAGTGAGAGGCGAAATGAAATGGTATGCATTTTGACCCAACACACGCAAAGGCATATGGAGTTAATTATTTACAAATGCCTGTCATCCACACACTGCGAGAAAATTAAAGAAAACCCAAAAAAAAAAAAAAAGAATCTCCTGGAGTGCGACAGGGAAGACCAAAAGGTAACCCCAACAAAGTGAAAGAAACAAAGAAAAGAAAAAAAAGGGGGATGGAGAGCAGGAACGCGCATGCGTTGCCGCACGAACGCCACATACCCGTAATATGCATGCGCATATGTGCACATGCAAGCATGCAGCGAGCAAGGGTGGGTGGGTGGGTGGGTGGGTGGGGGTGAGAGAGAGACACACACACAAGAAGAGGGAATTCATGTCATCACCCGCTCCAAGCTGAATCCCACCACCACTGCTGCTGCTGCTGCCTCTCCATCCCTTATCCCCCTCGGTGCTGTTGCTGTTTCTTCGTGCAATTTTCTGTTTTGCTTCCAAAAGAAAAAAAAAAAAAAACATTCCTTCCCCCTTTCGTCCAAGTTTCTCAGTGTCCCCCTCGGTTTTCGCTGCATATCTTCCCTTCACCCCCCTCCCTCCCCACACACACGTGCACACCCCGCCGCCACCAATAATAAAAACCCTGTCCACGTCTTAATTCAATATCCGTGCCATCCATCTCAGTCTTTTTTTTTTTGCCTTTCCTTCTTTTCGCCGTTTCTTTTCTTTGTTGCTGTCGTTGTTGCGTTGGTTTCCGCCGTTCACTCCTCCCTCCTTCTCCCCCACTTTTTTTTTTTTCCTCCTTTCTCCGCTTGTCGCTTTTATTGCCGTATGCGTGCGTGTCTTGGCGTTGAGTTGTCTCCTCCTCCGCCTCCCATTCAGTTCTTCTCCATCCGCTTCTCACCCCCTCGCCACCACTTTTCACCGTTTTCCTCCTCCCACGCACAAGCACACATTCCTCCCTTTTCTTCACGTTATCCCGATTTCTGCTGTTTGTTCCACCACCACCACCACCACCACATGAAGAGGGACAAACACAACACTGAAAGAAGGAAAGAAAGGTGGGGTGGGGAGGGGAGGGAAAAACATGCCCCCCTCTCGCACTACTCAGCATAAGCCAAAGAAGAGTCATGAACAAACGAAACCAACAACAACAACAACAACAGCAGCAGCAGCAGCAAACAGATCAAAAATAAATAAAAGAAGGATAAAAAAAAACAAAGACAAAAAACAGACGAAGCAAGAAAGATATCGCCATACCACCAACAATATCCTTCCTCCCTCCATTATTGTTTTCCGTGCATACAACCTCTCACTTACTTCTTCTCTCTCGTGTTATGGCCCATAATGCCACTGCTACGGCCCCGAGAGCGACACCCACAGTCGTTGTTGCCACAAACCACACACGACCACCCATCGCCCGCGGTGCATTTGGTGCGGGCACCTCCCCAGCGCGTATCATCTGGTCAATACAGGCTCGAATTGTTTCTTTCATAGGGGTAAACCTCAAGTCTAGATCACTCACCGCTTTGCGTGAATCCAGTTGCTTTCTGACGCCTAAGGTACGCCACAGGAACCCTATCTTTACCTGCGATTGCGTAGCCCCAATGAGGAGTGTCATGAGCGTGTTTGCTGTGCGCATAGGGGGTGAGAGATGCGGATAGATATCTTTGATCATCTTCGAAATTTCAGCGTAACTAAAACACCCCTTTGAAACTATGACGCGTTGATCCTTCACTTCTGAACACTCTAGAGCCCGAACATGCGCCTCAGCAACATCACGCACGTCTACAAAATTCCAGTACAAGTTTGGCGCATAGGGAAAGCTCGGGGAAGCGGTGGCCAACTCTTGTATTCGCATCATGGCGTCGCTAATTTCCTCTGTGCGGCTAGGTCCAATCGTGATGGATGGCAGAATTACCACCAGTTCCACGCCAAGCATCTGTTTTAGTCGCCAGGCCTCCTTTTCAAAGCAAATTCTGGCGTATGGAATAGGATCAGTCGTAGATGTGGCTACAGTGTTCCAGCAAGATTCATCAAATGCTCCACTGGGGGGATTTGGATCTGTGATGTGAAATACTGAGGAAGCCGCACCCGTGATTACCACACGTTTCACCGTCGATTTCCCAGCCAATCGTATCGCGTCAAATAGCGCCTGAACAGTGCTCACATGAGAGGTGACTAAGTCCCTGTCACCCGAGGATACGGGACAACCACAATGAATAACATATTTGCAACCTCTTAGAGCGTCACGCAAGGTTGCCGAGTTTGTCACATCAGCCTCAAAAATGGTTAGTCGCTGTTCGGGGTCGCGATTCATGGAATAGAGGTCCATCTGCTGCTGTTGACTTAGTGTATCAGAGACCGTCACCCGAACGGTGTAACCCGCATCTAGGAGCTTCGCCACAACGTGGCTGGATATATATCCAATGCCCCCGATTACCAGAACATTTGTCTTATTCTTCACACTCTTGGCACGCTCCTTCTCGGTTTCTGACGAGAGCTGATTGAGGATCGTCGAAACCATTGCTCCTTGCAGGGGCTGCTGTGGCTGCTGCTGCTGATTATGCGGTTGCCGCGAACCGGTGGATTGTGGGGCCTCCTCCTCAGAGAGGATATCGCCATTTATTGCATTAAGATCCAAGGTGCTACCAGAAAAGACCTTCTGAAGAGTGTGTGCCCCAGGCTGCGGACGCACTGGCTCACCATCTTCTGTGAAAAAGTCAACTCCAGGGCCCAGTATGTGCGGCCGCCGCACCAAATTCGGGCGGCGGACCGTCTCCATGTCCTCTAGAGAGAGGCAGCTGCCGGAGAACACGCGCAGCATAACGACGTGCTAGCAGTCGTAGTAACAACAACAAGAGTAATAATAATCGATGTAGTTTTGCCGGCTAAATGGTAGACTTATTTCTTCCCTACCCTTCCCCCCCCACCCACTCTTTCCCTCCTTGATCTCCCCCTTTTAGTGTCACTTACGATTACTCGCCCTCTCACCCACACTCTGCCCTCCAACTATGTGTTTTAAGGGCAAGCAACGACACGAGCAAAGGAAGAAAGGGGGCCGTTGCAAATGACTGTGTCGATGTCGGATGTGAAAGACGGACTCAAAGGCACACTTTAACTCGCCCTTCTCTTCTCTCTCCCTCATCCATCACTATTCCCGCTTTGCCTTCCACCTTCTCTTCCTACTCTCTTTCCATTGCTTCTGCTGCCGTAGAACGGCGGCACATGCGCATGTCGTTCATCGAAGCAGAGACGCAAGAATATATATATAGAATAGTTAAGGTGGCGAGGCAAAACACACACACACACGCGCGTAAATTCATCGACTGAAGGAGGAGAAAATGCGCGCCCGCGTCAAGAGAAGATGCATGAGCGTTCAGCTTTATTTTAGCTGGCGACGGCAACACAGCGATCGCTCTGGAAGCACGACGTGATGCAGTTTTTTTTTTGTTTTTGCAAATGCCCCGCTGGGAGTTTCAAAACAAGAGCAACATAAAAGCAAACACCATTTAGCGGAATGACAGGAAACAACAACAATAAGGTAGACCTTCATCTAGTGGCGATAATAGACGACTTGGGACTCGTCGCCTGCAGGGTTTAGGGTGATCGGTCCTGCATTTCCAGGCAGCTGTTGTTGTTGTTGTTGTTGTTGTTGTTCTTGCCGTTGCAGATGCTGCTGCTTCTGCTGTTGCTGCCTGTTGTCCAGCCGCAGCTGCGTTCGGCTCACCGTAACGGACTTCCCACGGGACAGTGCCTTTTCACATTGTCCTGTGCGTCCTTCGGGTGGCGGGCTATCTCCCAATACCACTGGCGCTTGAGCCCATGAGGTCATGAGCCGATCGGTGACGGCAACACGTTTTTCTAGTACACAGAGTGCTTCATCTAAGTGTTCATCATATGTGTCATAGTATGTATTATTTTCCGCCAGACACGTGGCAGGCAAAACCCCAGTAACAGCGCCTTCTCCATCATCACCAGACCCTCCAACGGAAGCACGTCTTTTCTTTTGCGGGGGTGCTGCATCCAATGAGATGAGCTGAGATCCGACACCGCGACTTCCAGACGATGAGCCACGCTGTCGACGTTTACTCCGTGCTTCACTGCACGTGGTAGGTGATCCACCATCACCCGGAGCTTGCAAAGACAGTTGGATGCAGTCACCAGATGCCGCAGCATCCTCCTCAATAGCGTCGGTCACCTCATGGGAAACAAATCCCGGGGTGCATCTCCCGCTTGCGGGGGTTACACCGGCAGAGACAGCAGCAGTGATAGGGGAGCGAGAGCCCGCGGCCTGCTGGCACTTCCAGACGGAGCTTACCAGTACGGACCTCAGAGAGAAGGGCAGCTTCGGCCACGGCTGCCCCACGCGCACCACTGGGACCAGATAAGGGTGCTGCATTCGATGGCACAACACCCCACCGGCACTGACAGGCAGGTGGGGAATGTTTTCCTCTTCTCCCTCTCCTTCTTCTCCTCCTGCGTTCTGCGGCAACACAACAACTGGCTCCCTCGTTACACTGCTGACGCACACACGCGCCACAACAACCTGTAGCCACACCCCATCTCTGACGCCAACTCTATCGCCAACTCGAAGAATAGTCGATTCGTTTCGGTGGAGCACAATGTAGCCCTCTCCATTTGGCGTGTTGTTTAGGCGACCCCCTGCCACAGCGCGAGACACTGTGATAGAATTTTTTCCGAGACACCTCAGCACCAAGCTTTGCGCCAGCTGTGGGTGCACACAGCCTGCTAATGCCTCATCCCCTGAAACTGCTACAAGTGCCACCGAGAACATTTGCCGGGAACAGCGGGGGTCATTACCGAGACGCCAGTATAGCTCTGGAGAATGCCGGCCGAGAACTCTGGCCTTTGTGAAGTGTCCATTAGAAGAAGGCGGCGACACCTCCACATAAGGACTGCTAACGGACGGATCGCCGGGGTGAACCATGAAGCAGCGAAGTTCCATTTTTCCTGAATTCCTTGCAGTGCAAAAGCAGGCAAAACGGACACATCGAAAAGAAAGACGCAAGCGTAGAAGGTAAAAGCAAAAAAAAAAAAAAAACGAAAAATGCACAAACAATGGTGATTACATCGACGTGGATAGACATCCAGTGAATCTCCCGAGAGATGGAGAGAGAGAGAGGGGAGGGGTAGCAGCTCTAATGCAACAAATGCAACAGCTATGCCCTGTCAGGGCATGAGTGAAGAGAGAAACACCAGCGCATGCACGCAGAAATAAAATAAAAAAAGGAAGTAAAACGATGGGGAAGTAAGCAACAGCAGCATTTTCGTCCATGCTAATGATGAATTCACACAGCACGTGAGATGCAGACCTCGTTACGGGTTTTAGAGTCAACGCCAGGCTGGAATATTTGGCAAGACGTTGAGACCTCTTGTGACACCACACCCTGCACGACTTTTATCCAGCGATGGACAGACATCATGAATGGCCGTGCAATGCTTGCCAGTGCATATTCATCGGCGTGCGCCATATCCACGCAAACGTCCATGATAATAAGGTCATTATGTGTGCAGATGCCAACGCCACCTCCGGCCATCTCACGCCCCAAGAGCGCTCCCTCAAGTAACGTCTCAAAGAGCTTCAGGCGAATCTCAGGGCTTGACGGCAGTGTGTTCGCAATAGTGGCGTACATGAACAGGCGTTCTGTGGCCGAGTCCATCGTCACAAGAATATTGACGCCATCATCCAACGGCACAACGCAGGTGTCGTTCTCATCCAACTGTAGCGGAGGAATGTGAAGCTCGGATGAGAGATTAGCGAGGCTTTTTTCAGCTATTTCCAAAAGGGTGCCTTTTCCATGACGCAGCTCTCCGCAGTGCGACTGCGGCAACCTCGTTTCTGAACACACAGCCCCAGTTGACTGCAGCCGTATCTGCTCCTCGAGCCTGCGAACCAATGCACGATGTTCTTCCTCAAAGAGCGCTTGTTCCCGGCGGAGCCCTCGTCGTTCCTCCCGCAGGATATCAAGTTCCCTCACCAGCTCCTCTTCCTTTGCATGCCACTTCTTCTCAGCAACTCGTTCGGCGGCGTCCTTCTCCCGCTCCAAGCGTGCCACGGTACCCTTAAGTTCATCAATCTCCTCCTGCAGGCGCCAGTCCGAGCGTACATTGACGAGTTGTCTCTCTAGTTCTAATACACGCTCACGTAGTCGTGCATTCTCTAGCCGTGGTGCATCCGAGACATCTTCTGAATGGCCGGTGTGGTGGTCCGTATCCACATGTAATGAACCCAATGGCGGATTACCGCCCCGGTCGTGTGCATCGCGGTGTTGATCTCCACGATGCGATGTCGACCCCCTTGCGGTAGAAGGGCTTGACGAAATGTTCCTTGCCGATGTTGGCTTTCTATGACAAGAAGAACCACTCTTAGAGGGCGAGGGATTGCATAACGTGTTCACATTACTGCCACCGCCGCTACTGTTGTGCATTTGATGTGTCACATTCACGTGCTGGAGGCGCAAAATCGCTCGATCTGTGAGGCCCACATCACCGCCGCATTCCTCATCCTGCATGATCCTACCATTGAAGGATAACATCTGATGCTGCGGGCAGAGACCAGTTGCATTCCGCAAGTATCGCTTCACCTTTGCCGTTGTCAGTACGCGCACGTCCCCCTCCATCACGAGTTTGTACTTGAATCCATCGATCTCCGACAGAACATAGATGCACTTGGTGGCTGCAGTTGGAGCTGCTGTCGCACCACTCGACATTCTTGCTTCTTTCTCGTGGAGAAGGGAGCGCGGAGCAGCACGCCTCACCACCATTCACCATTAGATATATAGAAAGGAACAAAAAGAGAAGAAAGTACAAAAGAGCGGGTTTGCCCCCCTGCATGCGTGTGCATCAAAATAAATAAATATGTTCGATGCTCACTGTTGCCGTGTATTCACCCCACTGTCACTTCGAGTTTGGATCACATCTCTACATGTGCAAAACCACATCACTGTGTTGTTTTGCGCTTCTCCACCACTGCCACTTCCTCTTTGTTGTTGTTGTTGTTGTGTGTGTTTTTTGCGCGCCTGCGTTAAATAGAGGGGGGAGGGGGATGGGGGAAAACAAAAACAAAAAATGCAGCCAAACAATGAAGAGGGGAGGAGAAAAGCAAAAAAAAAAAAAAGAGAAGTGCCACTTCACATCCGCCTGGCATTCGAGTAGAAAAGAAAGGGGGAGAGAGAGAGAGAGAGGCTGTCATTTTACGTCCGAAAAAAGGTACGCAACCTCTCGGCCTGAAGATCCATTTTTTCCTGCAACCGCTGCCGCATCATATCAGCCAGTCGCGACACCGCCTCTTCCGCGCGGTGGACAAGGTCGTGTTCATCAGCCCTTTCGCTCATCGAGAAGCCCCATTGCTCATCGTAATCACTGCTGCATTGCTGCAGTATATAGCGCGCTCCCATGCAAAGTTGCAGTCCAATGACAGAACTCGCCATCCCCTTCACCGTCACACCAATGTACTGAAAATTTATTTTCTCCTTGACACGCCCAATCTCAACCCGCCTGGCCATTAACACTTTTGGCATCTCTTGCGGCATCATGGAACGGCAGAAACTGCCAGTAAATGGCATCCTGTCGCCACTGCTGAACGTCGTCAATTCATTCAAAGACAGAATCTTGTAGAGCGATTCATCAATGAACCCCAGTGAAGCGGATAAGAAACTAGGGGCAATGACAAGGTGTATCCTCTGCAGCATCCGCGTGAGAAATTCGTCCCTCCATTCGGCCTGAAATTTCACATTTGGCACCCAATTATTCTCGATCTCATTGAGAAATGCCACCGCCCGCCGCACGCGTTCCATAATACTCTTCTCCATGAGCAGCAGCCGTTTGCGCCGTTTGGGGAAACTCAAGAGTAAAATGGCCGCAATGTCATCCTCAACGCTGTCAAGAAGGTCGCCAATGTGCTGCTCGGACAGTTCCCGCAGAGCTGTGAAGGAGCCATAAACCTCCCATTTTAGTTCAAGCGCAAAGGCAAAGGCGATAAATCTATCAATCTTCCCTAGCCACCGTACACACCGCGCAAGAAGTTCCAGCCGCAGATTTGCCTCCTCCTCACTCTGTGCGAGGAGGGAGTCGATAAAGGCCATGGTGTATCGCAACATCCACTCGGTCGCATAAAGGGTGCTCACCAATGTCAGCGCCAGCGGGGTGATCCGCTCCCGCACAAAGCCCATGACAGCCTCCGCACCTTTGAGAAGCGGAACCCCTTCATACTGAATGGGCGGCATGACAAGGACATGTGCATCGCCCTCTTCTATGACGGTGAGGGCAGTGGAGAGAAACTCCAAGAGCGAATCAAAGGCAAAGGGACTGCACCCCCGCTCAATGAACTTATTAGCAACATCTAGGTTGTAGTCCAGATGGTGCACGACATCCCTCAGAGTCTGCACCCCCACCTCCACCTTCCTGAAGCCATTCATGACACATGCCGTTGAAGATTCAGGGAATGTCCCAGAGGGTGACGGGACACCCGCGTCGGTTGCGTGTTCTACATTCTCTTTCATCTTTAGCGATTCTTCAGGAGCCTCCAAAGACTCTGAACAGTGCAAAGCCGCTTGTGGCACGTATAGGCCCTTGTGAACTGTTTTCTCCGCGACTTCCCCAAGACCACTACCCAATAGTAGTTCCATCATGTATTGCTCCTGTCGTTGTCGCTGTCGCGCACGGAAGCCCTCATTCATGCCAGCTTCCGCCTCCTCACGGTTGTAACCATGCTTGAACTCACCAAATGCGGAAAAGAACGGGATGCTGTCACTCGATTGCTCCATCAGATCCCTACCCCTATATATATATATATATATATATATATATCACTCTCTTTCTTCCTCCTCACATCAACATAAATCCCACACCAAAGGTCAGGAATCAAAAGAGAAAAAAAAAAAATAAGAGAACAGGTGACAACAATAACAACACACGCTGCCTTGTACGACACACATTACACCTAACGTTCTTGTTCTGTTTGCTTTTTAAACCTTTTCGCTTGTCGGTGGTGAACCTCATGTTGCAGCATCTCCACAAGCCCCCCCCCCCCCCCCAAGAATACCAAACGGTGTTACCATGGCCCCAGATCCTTTGTAAGCAGACACCACACCATAACACCCAGAACAATGACGAGAGAGACTGGCCCAAAAGTGCCGAACAGGTGACCCCCGCCAAGGTGATCTTGAAAATGAAACCTAAGAGCAAATACGTCGTCTTTCCCGTGAAGAATTGGCGTAACGTTCAATGAGGTGATCCGCACCCTACAGTGCCTCCCGCAAGCCCTCCATTCCAAAAGCGGCCCACCTACACGACAGATCGAACTTTGCACCATCGTGACGGGGGTGGAGAATACCGCGCGACACACGACCTCATCAGGAAGGCGTGGCGCACACCCAAACGCGTATGCAAGCTGCAGTATGTGAGACCCGCACCACATCATCTCCTTAGTGGTCCACATAATTTCCACAACCACTTCGCTTCCCACCACCACCGCCGCCGCTGCTGCTGCCTCGGCGCCAAGCAAGTCTGACGCGCTTGGCACAATGCTGTACACCTCCCCCACTAGGCTCTTTTGAGTCCCAACATTCAGTTTATCATCCCCGGATACATGTGCGGCCGATGTTGAGTGCAGCAGCCGCACCAAGGAACCATCGTCCTCCATTCGCACCAGCTCCCATAGAACTATCTTTTCGTTGACTCGGGTTGATAGGGACGATATCGCACCCACGCACCTACTGACGGGAAAAACAAGAGCAAACCGACTCTCCAGCTCACTTTCAACAAGATACGTCGTCGTTAGACGGTACAATACAGTCTTCTCCGTCGCCCGAATTCGTAGGCGGCACGTGGTGCAGCGCAGCGGCTTTCCCAGCGAGCAAGCCAAAGAACCAATTCGACTCGATGGACTCGTCTCAGTTGGAACCTTCATTGCATCTCCTGCAGGGGGTGACGCGAATTCACCGCAATTTGTGTATAGTCCTGCCTTGGGCTTTTTCTGTCGTCCTTCCCCTTCCAGTGGAGGCTGAGACGACCCTGCGAGCCCTTTGCAGTGCAGCATCCCCCCCCCCCCCCCCCCTGCGCTCTTGAAACTGACGTTGGCACACATGTATGTATTCATTCATTTATTTTTTTAATTAGTGGGAAGGATGTTGGCGGCAGAAGAGTGGGTGAATATTGTGAAGCAAGGGAGTGACGGAAATAAGAGAGCACCAACACCATTGTTACAACCCACATCGTCGTCTCTTGTTATTACGTTTGGTGAATGTGAAGGCTGTTATGCGACGATGGGCGACGCCACCCAGAGACAGCGGGGAGGAGAGGGATATGGCGGATACCAGTGGCAATAGCAGTGAGAATGGAAAAAAAGAACTCAAAGATAGACACCAATGCAGAGTGAAGTACAAACAGACACATTCATTTTATTGGTCTCTGTCATTTTCTTTTTCTCTCCCTCTCCACCTCCCCAGCCCCACCATCGTCACCGCTTAATCTCCCTCATCTTCTGATGAGCCGCTTACATCGTCCTCATCATCATCATCATCATCATCATCATCATCATCATCGCTCCCATCCTTGCTTCCAGATGACGAAGAAGAGGCGGAAGAGGAAAGGGGAGAAGACACCTTTGATTCAACCCGCAGTGCATGGCACTTGACACATTCGGGCACGGCGTTGGGCATCAAGATCCTGCAATTTGGACAGAACCACAACACCACATCCAGTCGATGTGTTGGCGGCGTCCACTGCACCTCGTGCGTTTCACTATTGCAGTAAAACACGTGTTGCGTCACGGCGTCGTAGAATTCGTGCCACTCCTCGCTCTTGTGATCAAACTCGCAGTCCCGTGTATCATGCAGACCACCACAATCAGAACAGCGGTATTTCTTCACCAGGCAATTGGACGACGAGTGGCCACGCTGGGCGCACTTCCAGCACCCTTTTCTTCGGTCCATTAGCGGATAGTCCTCAGGGTTCTGTCGCAGCCGTGGGCATGAGACGGTCCAGTGGTTTTTTGTGCATATATGGCATATGAAGGACGCCGGGACGGAGGGTGGACTAACGTCAGTTCGCTGATTCTTGCGGCGGCGTCGGCCACCTCGCTTCTTTCGCCTCGCTACTGGTCTTGAAGGAGGTATGCTGCGCTCCCGCTTGGCCATCTAATGATGTCACCAGTCAATCGCTGTTCCGACCTGTGCCTCGGAAAATCAGAGCAGCTTCGTCAACCACAGGGAGTTCAAACCACAGAAAGTAAAAAGAAAAAAAGAAAAAAAAAACAGGTACGAGATGCATGCCCCATGCAGAGTATCAAACTGTATTTCTTCAACACCCATAACACAAGCAGAATCAGGAGCGCAAACCCCCACCCCATCGCATCCCATTCACTTGCATAAGTAAAAAAAAAAAAAAAAGGAAAGAATAAGACAACAAAATCAAAACAAACAAAAAATTGATGCGCACAACATTACTCATCATGCTGAATGGGCTCGCTCCACGAGCATACTGCCTCCCTTGTCGATGAGTTCTCGAGTGAGGCGCTGCTGCATCTGGGCGACCTGAGATGATCGCATGTAGTCCTCCGGGGCAGAAGCGCATGACAACCGCCACATCTTCTCCGCCTCCGAGTCCCTTCCGCAGACAGGGGCCATCGCCTGCAAGCGGATCTCGTCGCCCGCGCGGAGAGGGCGGGACGGCACAACATAGATCCATCGTCCCTCCCTTTCCCGCATAAAATCGAATCCATGCTCGCACGCGAAGTACGCCGCGATGCGCTCAGCAGATGTCGGGTTACTTGTGCGGGCAACAACATATGTGTTTGTATCCTTTCCGCCATGCGGAAACAAATGAACAACTGGTATGATGCCAATAGAGCGCGTAGATGCAATCGCCAGCGGTGTGGAATGTGACAAACATACGCTTACAGCCCAACGCAGCTCTGCACGGTCTAATTTACCCACAAGCGGACCGCCGTTGATGTAATTGCGAATCATCTGCAGGAACACATCGGCTAGGCTGGTGTCATCAGCATCCAGCACCACGTCCTCCTCAAAGTATGGCGCATTCTTCAGTGAACGTACTTTGCCCAGCAGTTCTGCGAATACTGAACGTGGATCTGTCAGGGGGCTGCTTTTCGCCGTTACGAGATCTGCCACAATCATTCCAAGGGAAGCAAAGAAGAATTGGCACACATCCTCGTCAGTCTGACGGTCACCAGAGTTCAGCTGGTTGAACTCCTTCTCCCGCCTTACATCCCGAAGACTATTATCCGTGTCGTCCACCTCATTCACTTCCTTAAACCCAATGGCTGCCGCTTCTGGAATGGCAAGCAACGGCGTTAGTCGGTCAACATTCTGCGACACAGTGAACACGTGATCACGGTACGCCGAAGGGTGTCGTTGCATACACACAGCAGGGTGAATAAAAATAGACTGATCGTGACACCACATCATCAGGCGATAGCAGTCATGCACATCGGAATACCCTGAGAGCTGCCGCGCGTATTGAAGATACAGGCGACGACGATGCATCTTGTGCACAAGTAGTAGTCCTTTTTTTTCTCTTCTGCCAGACTTCTTCTCACGCGCAGCTTCAGAGTAGTCTCCGTTGTTTAACGGACGACGTGCTTCTAGGGCAGGGAGCCACTCTGTAAGGAAGGCCATGCAATCCTCATTGTGTTGTTGTTGCTGCTGCTGCTGCTGCTGCCCCCTAAAGTAAAGAAGTGACGGAGATATCATCACCACCGCCGCCACCTTGGCTAAATAAACGGTAGAAGAGAATGTAGCATATACATATATACAGAGAGAGAGAGAGTATGTGTGAGAGAAAGACAGAAGTGGAAATATTTAGGAGGGGAAGCACATGCAAGAGTTACTCTGCACACTGAAGCCACTACAAGTGCCTTGACCGATGACGTGAGAGATCCAGTAGCTGCCTCCACCCCTCCTCCTTCATGTGCGCCTGCGCCAGAAAGAAGGTGCTTTCCATCTCCTCTAGTTCAGCTTCAGACAGGCAGTGGCACGCTGTGGCATCCTCAACCCCTTTAAGAAGACGTGCATGTGCAAAGAGCGCCTTTATTGGAAATTCCTTCACCAGCCAGTTACAAGGTGGCGCTGCGTTCATGATTCGGCGGCGGAACCCTTCTTCCATAACATACACACTATCAACAACAACATCTCGCTTCTCACTGAGATGCTGCAGAATATCACTTATCATGACCTCACGTATATCCAACGCACCCGGTACGTCATGAGTTTCAGTTTTGAGTTTCGCCTCCGCAGTCGCAGCATTGACAACGACGTAGGAATAGTCACAGCGCTGCAGATACTGCTCTAGCCACGTTGTCTTCCCACTTCCAGGGATACCCAGCAACAACAAGAGATTAGGCACTGATTTCTTAACCCTCGTCAACTCTTGCTTCTTGCTTCCGTGTTTCCTTCGGTTGCTACCATTTCTTGATGTGTGTAAAACACGACTGCCCCGTCCTCCTGGGCGGTACCGACGCACCAAGTACATGATGATGGCGTTCATCACTAGACTAAATATCGCCAAGATCAGCGCTCTTGTGAGCATCCGCCTGGCTTTCAGCACCGCCAGTGTCCTCATAAGCGTATCGTTAATCATCTATCGTCTTCGTTGAGAGATGCGGTGCCCATCCACCGCTATAACCACCACTTTCTTTACCCCCTCCCCCCCCTTCCTTCCTTCCTTCCCTGTATGCATGCGATGCGGGTAACAAGATATATATATATATATATATGGAAGGAGTGAGAAAACAAAAAAAAAAAGCGGGTGGGGAGTAGGGAGGGAGGGAGGGAGGGATGATGATGAGAGAGAGGGACAGTGTGCGCGTGTGGTGGTGGTGGTGATGGTGGTGATGGTGGCGAGGGCAAAAAGAAATCGGACACGTCACAAGAGAAGACAAGACAATGCAACAGATGGTGATAGTGTAGAAGCCCATGAAGAATGGGAATGCGTCATGTAGACAATGAATTCCTCTTGGTTGCCATCTATATATCTATCCCTCATTCACCCACTGCATGCACACACATACACACCCATAGATAGAAAAATGCGTGTATGTGGCATGCGTCATTTCTTGCATTGCCCTTGACATTTGGCATCTCTCCACAAGCGCAAGATTGACCCGCTGCGCAGGTGGGAAAAATGGGTCAATCCTCTATGCTGTAACAAACAAACAAACGAACGAAGAAACGGGCACACACACATTATATATATATATATATATATGCCTGACGAGAGTTCACGTAAAAATATTGGGTTGGTTGTCGTGAGAGAAGCCGATCCCCAGATTAGTTAACCAGACTCCATCGAAATGATCAGACCGCACCGCACGGGGCTCTTGTCCAGCAGCATATTCTTTCGCACAATCAAACCCCAATGTAATATGCCGTTGAAAATGCCACGAATGGTTGCAGCACACGTACCGTCGCTTTCGGCCTTCACCGCACCCACAAATGGGAGGATCGCTGTCCATTCATCCACCTGCTCCTCTGCCCGCTGCTGCAGGAGGGTCGGCACGCGCAGGCGGAAGCCCTGTGAAAACCCGAGAGAGAGATGCGCCCGTGTTTGCATAAGATCAAAATTATATCCGCAAGCTACAGAGGTGTTGGGTGCCACTCTCTGATAAAACGCCACTCGGGCAGCACTCCAAGCATCATTTGCACGCACCATCTTACCTCCAATGGTCCAATTTACACCGGTGAAGCCCAGACCAGCATACAACACGTCCAGCTGTGCTGAGGCATCCTGCTGCTCGAGGTACGAAAGCTTCTGCCGCTCAAACCCAGCACCGGCAAGGAGATTGAAAAATCTTGTACCGCAGTCCACAAGCAGATCGCTGCTGCCAAGTCCATTGCGCTGATATCCCAGCGATGAGTAAAAATCACGACGCTGATAGTCTATGGTGGCTGCAGAAACGTCTTCCGAAGCGGAGGCGATGGTGTTGACCGAAACACGGCCTCGTAGCTCCAGACCCTCAATGATATCACTCAATTTGACATTAGATGAGACAACACCCTCGTTTGTTAATGTGAGTCCTTGCTCGAAGCGGCAGACACGCGGCACGCGAAGTCCGCAACCAATCTTCACCTTCCCAAACGCATTACCATCACCGTTGAGCATTAGGCGAGGCGAAAACGACATGTAGTTTGGCGTCCTTCCGCCCAAGGCAGCCTCCTCCATCGCAGGTGCTGAATTATCAGCATCAGCCATTGGCGAGGCCGTGAAGAATAAATGTTTTCCCGGAAAGGATTCAGAAAACTGCCTGGATTTTACCGCAATAAATAACTGCGAGTCATCCCTGAATGTCTTCTTGAAGAAGTCATCGACGATACCAAAGAAATCGTTCAGTTTTGATGGGGTGTTCATCATCGTATTAACGGCAGCAGTACGTTTGTTGATATATAAATATAAATATATTCTTCCCTCTCCGTGTGTTTTGTTATATATATATATATATAAATTTTTTTTTTCGTCCTTCACCACTCGACGTCCTACTAATTACTAATTACTAGTAGTAGTAGTAGTAGTAGTGGAGGTGTTGGTGTTGTTATTAATCCTGGGGAAGAGGAGGGGATGCGGGGCAGCTGCAGAAAAGAAGCCGTGTTCTCCCTTCTTGTCGTTCCTTGTCCATAAAGGCAATGGTGGGGGGAGGAGGGATGCACCCACGCAGCGGTACGGCACACGAGGACACATCGACAGAAGACGAAAACGAGGAGGAGGCCGTTCACAGGAGCAGCTGCAAGTGACAATGCGACTACAACGTCACTTTATAATGTGACCAATGGATGATACACGCATACACAAAGCGAGAGGGGAGCGGAAATGAAACGGGATGAGCAACAGAGCAAGACAGAGAAACCAGAACATTTCTTCTCCAAGCGCTTTTGTACTGCCGCCAGGACATCGATTGAAGTTGCAACAAGTCGAAGGAAAGAAGAGAGAAAACCGGCAAAACAGAGGCAGACAAAAGCAAGGCGCAGAAAACCCATTCCGCCTCCCCACCACCTCTACACCACTTCAATAAACGCACACGCGGTGGGGGGAAGGAGGGGGCGGAGCGAGGGGGTGAAGATCACACACACACACACAAAAAAAAAAAGAAAAAAAAGATACTTTGTATGGCCCACACGCTCTCCTCTCATCATCATCATCATCATCCCCGCCCCCGCCCCCTAATGTCTCCCACAACACACAGACACACAGACAGACAGATGCATCAAACAATAATGGATGATATAAAGGCCAGAAAACGGGCTGCATATTCTTTCGGAGGCACTGATGATATCTTCTTTCGATCTTTTATCGAACCAAGAGCGAACGTCTCTAAGCGCTTCCTCAAATTATACTCCTGCAAAATGTCAATGATTCCAACGTAGTAGATCTCTCGGCGTGCGCCTGGATAATCATTGCCCATCATTCCTCCCTGGTCGGAAGTGAAACAACGTCCATCGATTACATTGTCTGCCACCGTGCCGCCAAGCACATTGGTCTGGTTAGCATGCCCGTCCAAACAGCTGCCAGCCATTGTTCCATCCAGTTGAATTGCATGCGGGGATGAGATACCTGAAAAGAAGTCCCTGCTCACGGGCGGGGTTGCCACGAGCTTGCGCGAGTCGTACATTGGAAGAACGTGAATACCAACAAGAAACGAAAAATCCATTATGTTTGATCGCCTCAGAAAATCACAGTCCTTCTTGATCTGCCCCATCAGTAGCGCCCGTCTAACAGGTCCAACATGTATCGGGCGATTCAAATCAAGATCTTTTTGGGTGCAGGTTTTTTTCATCTTTTCCGCCGCAGTGGCAAAGCGACCCACCGTACTCCCTTTGATGTCGTACTTTTCGTGAATCGTGTTCCCTGTCGCAAAGACGTTCTGCATGATAACGACATAAATCTTTTCACCACCAATTTCAAGGCGATGGTGACCCACAAAATGAGGCAGCAGCGTATGCGGATTGTCGAGTACAAAGAAGTAGTACCGATGCAATATACTGCGCAAGAACTCACTTTCCTCAAGGGTCATTGTTTTGATCACCCAGTCCTTACCACAGAAGAAAAGCCGTGCAGCTGACTTTCCTGGAGTGGGTGTGCTGTGCCACTGACTCCGCATCAGCACGTCACAGTACGCCCTCGGGTCAATATCAAAGAATTCTCGAATATGACGGTAACACATGGGGGAGTAATCGATAAACCTAAACGGCACACGCGGTTCCTCCGTATCACCGTCGGGCTCAACCTCACTTTCGTTAAAGTTACTCACATTCTCACTGCTCTCTTTCCGTGAGAGCGTGCGCACAGGTTGCTGCTTTACGGCACCAACCCCACCACTACCGCAGCAGCCTAGGCCCACTCCACTGTGGTCACTGATTTTGACCTTAATTGTAGTCTCTATTGTAAAGTCCTTCTTTGCATTCAGTGGTCGCTGCTTTGCTGGGTGGGAGATGCTGGTGATACTTTGCGCCAGAGCCCACTTCATGCATCGAATAATGTTGCATGTCGCCTCATTCTGTTCGGGTCTCAAGTTCCCAGTGGCGTTGTTAGTCTCCTGACCTCCCACACACCCAATCGGTATGCTTTGTTTGGGCGTCATGCCTCCAGAGACAGGTTCGGGCTCGAATCGGATGGAGGCGATGATCTCTCTGTTGTATGGCATCTCCACTGATGTTTCGCCCAGCAGTTGGGGGTCAAATCTGGCGGTGGCTTTATCCGTTGCACAGGGCGCAAAAGCCAAATGTGCACGCTGATTATGGCGCGACCTTTGCTCCCCACCACCACCCCCCCCCCCCCCCCAACCCCCACCCTTTCAGACACTATTAGAGCGGGGGAGAAACAGAAGATGATGATAATAATAATAATATATATGGCACAGAAACACCCAGACACACACGCAAACAAAGAAGAAAATAATTCACAATGCCTTCGATGCGTCCGACTCCTCTGTGCAGTCATCCAGATCAAAAGGCTCCGTCACATTCATCCGGTGGACAACATGTGTGGGGTGATCGCCTCGGAGGATAAGCTGCTGCAGGAGGGTGAACCAGTTGCTCAAAGCATCCAGACCGTAGACTGTGTGAACCTGCTGGAGGAGACACCACGCAAGAAAATAATAATAATAATAATAAAGATAATAAAAAACCGTGTAGTCAAGCAGCCAGGCATAGCCAGCCCATCTGCGTCCACACACTCCTCCCACAAGGGCCTTTTCTTGTGGAAAAGGGGAAATAATAAAGAAGGAGAAGATGTGTGTGTGTGTGCGTGCGTGTGTGTTTGTTTCCACTTAGCGGAGTAGTAGAAGAGAATGTGCGTCCGTGTGGTATCAGAGAGTTCATATGGGCGAAAAAAGGGATGTTGCTGCCGCTTGGCTTTCCCCCTGCAAACGCGGGGTGCTGGATCCTGTGACGCCACGATGCGGTGGCCGGGATCGCCATGGAACTTTCACACCTTCATGGTACATCTTTGCCGTAATGAAACAAAGAGAAAAGGGTTCAAACAGAAAAAAAAATCAGTCATTTGATGCCTATTCATGTCGCAAGCTTTCAGAAAAGAAAAACAAAAAGAAAAAAAGAGAGAGGGAGAGGGAGAGAGAGGCAAGTGAAGTTTATCACACTATGGGAGAAATCGGCATCTATTGCATTAGCATCCGCCCACAAACTTTAGCCAGACTTCGTGGAGACACATGAAATCCCATGCACGTCGAGAAACAGCGCCCTTTAAATTCCTCTCAGACGTCACACGAGTGGCAAGGGCAACATTTCCACCTCCGTCATGCAACACCACCATCTTGTGCGCCACTGCATCTCTTGATAGATGCCGCTGACCCTGACAGACTCCATCTACAAGAGGCAACTCGCCACCTGCAAAGTACCCACACATGAACGAGGACACATTCGCGGTCCACATGGCCATCAGCATCATGCTTCGCTCTCCCCTGACCATTGCCGGCTCAAGAACAAAGAGGGGGATCTCGCCGGAGGCAAAAGTGCGTCGACGCCGCTGAACAGCAAGCTGAGAACTGATGTAATGTATAACATTTTCACTCACAATGACGGTGTCTAGTGGTGCGAACAATGTTATCAGAGAGCGCCTCGCGTTGCTTACGATTGAACTGGCATTGGGAAGCAAAATAGATCGTGCAAGCTGAATGGTCAAGTGTCCATATGCCTTCAGAGTATCAGAGCTCTCTCCATACTCCGCCTCACACACCGCGAAAGTTTCACGGGGACCCATCGGCACGAAGAGCACAGCTGCCAGCCAACTCCAGTTTTCCAGCCACGCACGCTGCGTCTGCGAGAGTGGCTCCACATTCCACGCCAACCGAATCTCGAGAGTTGCAAACGGAATGTAAAGCAACACATTAATAAGAAAGCGAAGAAGATATTCATCACTCTGTTCCTGTGAACACACCACTGATACAAAATGAACACTGTTAGAAAAGTACCGGCGAACTTGTCGCAGAAAGGTCGTTTCCTGATCTAGAATAAACTGCTTTAGAGGGGCGAATTTCGGGATGACGGCATCGTAGTTATGTATGCAGCGTTGAATGGCGGCATGCAATAGTTTCAAGTTGTGTGCAGGGACGCGAAACTCCTCAGGAAGCGGAACATCCTCCTTAAGCCCACCAATCAGAGCATCATCCACAACAATGCAGACATCAAACAAAGCAGCTTCAAAGACAAAACGCTCAGCTCCGGGTAGTCGCAAGTCGACACCGACGGTTGCTTCCTCGTACAATGTGTACAATGCCCAAGGAGTGAGACCGGATGCTCGTCTCACATCTCCCAAGATTCCATATCGCTTCTTAAGAAGCGCCATGCCCATCTTTACATCGGCATCAAATATTATCAGTGCCTTGCCACTCAGGTGTTTCTTCGCCATTCGCCACGACGGCCTGCTCTGCGCGAGCTTCAGAATGTGGGGTGAAATGTACGGGTAGAGCAGGGAGAGTTTCGACTGCTTCATCTCGATCATTGTGTTGTAGTTCGTGTGACCCACCACGGTGCATTGTGACAAATGGTCTTTTCGCCACACTGTGAGGCGCCACTGTATCTGCCTAACTCCCTCCCTCCAATAACTTTTATTAGTGCATGACCACGTCTCTGTCTCAATGAGAACATCGCCCTCAGCAGCTTTCGCCTGCCAGTCCGCATAGTCCCTAAACCAGCGCACTGGAGGAGCAAGATGAGGGTCCTTCATGTACAGCTCCTGAAAAAAGGGCACCACCTTCCCACCATGTTCATTGACGCGCGTATCAACTGTTGCGTCAAATCCCAAATTATGAAGAGCGTGGGCCAGTTGAATGAGGGCCTCTGGTCCGCCCTTCCGCATGCCAACGTGAATGACACGAAAGGCGTTGGGAATGGTGGAATGCAGCACAGCTGGGCACGACTCATCCTCCCAGTCCACTTTGCACGCATTCATGTTTTTTCGAGTCATACAACGAGAAGTTGCTGCACACCAAAAGCAACCGGGTGATAGAATAGCAACGTTGGACGCCACGTTATGATGGAGTTTAGGAAAAAGGCAATCAAGACACGTAGTGGCGTGATCGCATTCCTCATCGCCTTCATGGTCATCAACTTCCGAGATCCATGATCCCCTGCTCAATAAATGGATAAAGGACAAAAAAAGACAGGAGACTAATAAAAGACGAACGATCCCCCCAAATCTAAAATGTCGTTTGGTTTTCATTAGCCCTACACGAAACCAAAAAAAAAAAAAAAATACAAAAGCAGCATACGAGAATAAGACGCGTTTATCAAAACAACCAGTTAATTTGCCTGGTGACACCCGCCACTCCATCATGGCGTCAGGGTCCGGCGTCTGCAGAAGGGAGGGGAGAAAGACATGCGCCAAGCGCCCGCACCACACTCTAGCTGGGGCGACTGGGGCGGGCGTATGGCTCTCG
>JASANX010000820.1:0-28662 GCA_030849745.1 Trypanosoma scelopori
ACTCCTGTCGCATAGCATCGCTACAGGCTTGCACACACACACACATAAGGGGAAAGGAAAAAAAAACTTTCATCAACAACAACAACAGCAGCAGTTTAACATCTTTTCCTTTAAGGGAGGGATAATCAAAAATGCATGCATATACAACGGAGGGGAGGGAAAATAAGCGTATAATAAATGACAAAAACTACGTTTATTTTATTCTTGCGCACATCTTGTTTATCCCTAGACTTCGGGATGGCATCCCCAAAAACCTTTGCGCGCATCGCTATCTACTCAACCACCTGGTTTCCGTTATTATTGACTTTCCTCAGAACCTGATAGCCACATCCCTATTTTTAAACAACTTTGTAACACAATTGACTTTCACAATATGCACACACAAAAAAGAAAAAAGAAAACAATCAGGGTCCTCTCCTGATCGGCAAAAAATGCTACAGTGGCTTACCATATCCGTATCCCTCGGCTGGCGGTGGTTGACCATATCCGTATCCCTGTGGTGGTGCTGACATTGGCGGTGGTTGACCATATCCGTATCCTTGTGGTGGTGCTGACGTTGGCGGTGGTTGACCATATCCGTATCCTTGTGGTGGTGCTGACGTTGGCGGTGGTTGACCATATCCGTATCCCTGTGGTGGTGCTGACGTTGGCGGTGGTTGACCATATCCGTATCCTTGTGGTGGTGCTGACGTTGGCTGACCATATCCGTATCCCTCGGCTGGCGGTGCTGACGTTGGCATGGCTGTTTGAGGCGGACCGTTTGGCGATTTCTTCTTTCGGAGGCAATAGCAGATCACCGCCACGCATACACCAATCTCCAGGAGAAGGAGAATGCTCCCAATAACAACCATGGCGATACCGACGGAACGGCGATTAATATCGACATCATCCTTCCCCTTTGTTAGTCGCTGAAGAGTGATAAACGGATCCTTGTTACTGTACAGACGCACCGCAATAGAGGTAGGCCGTCGCGTTTCGTAATCGTTGGCGAGGCTGGTGAAGTCGTACTTGGCACTCAGAAGGTCCGGATCCTCTTCATACTGTCCTGGAGCACGTTCCCTGGCGACAAGATATAACCTTGAGAGGTACATCGTCTGGGAACATGTACCGCACGCATCGTACAGGTGACAACGAGAGCTTGTAGGTGCATATATTCCACCTGAAAGCTGGCATCGCCTGGCGAACTCATCACGTTTCTTGGTGCAGTCACACGAACTGGATCTACCACAATCACTGTGGCTACATTCGTACTCAGATGTTCTCTGTATTTCCTTGAAGGCTCGCCGTTGGAAGGCTTGGACAGTGTTGATGTTCACAGAAATATCTAGCGTAATGACCGCTGCGTTTCCTGGATCGACGGTGCCCTCCGTGAACACGGACACAGCATCTTTCACACCACCGTATGTCAGTGAAGCGCGTCTTACGGTGGCAGGCTGGCCGTTGAAAGTGCCTGTCCACGCATTGATGGGTGTAGCGTTAAACTGTTCCACTGCATTTTGAAATTCCTTGTAGTTGCCGCCCCCGGTGATAAATGTGACGCCAAAGAATATTAGAACAGGCCCTCCAATGATAAGGAAACAAATACATGCCAAGACTGTCTTGAAGAGATTCCCGACGGCGTCAATAATACCAAAGTCGCACATTGAAGGAGCTTCACTTATGAGCTTCAACTGCAGGGGAGAGAGAGAGAGAGAGAGAAGAAGCATGTGGGGGAAAAAGTAACACACACACACAGAGAGAGAGAGAGGGGCGAAGATTTGTTTGTTCCAGTTCAAGGCAGATGGGGATTCTTTTCCCCCACCTCTGCGTGCCGTTTTTCTTGGACCCATCACAGGCGCAGATGCAGCAGGAGACCGGAGCAGAAATGAATCAACAGAATAGTCATCTAGGAGAGAACGTCGTTTTTCTTTTTTGTTTCTTTGTTTGCTTTTCTTCTTCCGTTGGTTTGTGTGTACGCATGCGCAATACTTCTTACTCTTTGTGTAAGTTGGCTTGACGTACCAAACTCAATAACGTCTCCACCGTGGCGCTGTCGTTGCGTTCATCTTCAACCTTCCTAAACTGCAAGCGGAGCTTCCTGGCCTCCTTTTCGTGCAATTTACGTTGAATGTTGTCCACATAATGCTGCTTTTCTCTATTACGGGACCCACTCATGACATAACCAAGGGCCTCTGCCTCAGCAACGCTGTCCGCATCGTACCCAATTTCTCCACGGCGTGGCGCGCGTTTGAACTGTCGGAGAAATTCTTCCTTCGACATCTGTGACGGGTGCTTCACCGCATTTATTTGTGATGATTGCGATTCATAAGTAATATCTCCACTAATAGAAGACGCAAAAGGCAGTGCCACACCAAAGTCATCCGTGGCCTCGTCCTCCAGAAGGGTATCATTCTGTGATTCGCGGGGATGCGCGTTGCGGGGTTTGTCCAGTTGAGCCTTGAGGGTCGAAATCCCTGCTACACTACCATCTGGAATAGATGCGGATTTATGTAGCCTTTCCTTGGCCCGCACCCCTTCGATGAGGGCGGCCAGCGCACTTCGAGGCTGGTGAACGTTTGTGGAACTATTGTGGATTTCCTGTTCCTCCTCCGGCGTCACGATGCATGTTTGCTGAGGCGTGTCAACGCTTTCATGCGTCGGTTCTGGTATGGCCTGAACCTCTGGATCGTATGCCTTCCCCAGTGGCATTTCATACGGCACACCTGACGCACGTACGAGGGATTCAACAATGCGCATGAGTACACCTCCTTGTTCCTCCTCCAGCACCTTCGACTCGTGATCGCTCTCGCCCTTTTCGCGAGTCTGTTTTTGCCTTTCTTGTTCGAGTCTCCTCCACCGCTTTCGTCGCATGAGAGCCGCTTCAGAAACTGCAGCAGCATGCTGCGTGCAGAAAATGTTCTGGAGAAACGTTGAGAAGACAATCTCCTCTATATCTTTCCCTGTCGGCTCTGTTACAGGACACCAAAAGGAGTCAGATGACATGATTCCCTCAGGTTCTAATATGCTGTAACTGGAAAGAACATACATACCAAGAAGAAACACAATAGACATGAAGAGTGCATTGAGATGAGGGCGCATTATGCGTTCTCTATGGTAGACGCAACTGGGGGATTCATGTGAATCGTATACGCATTGCATTACACGAGGGGCAGCCACGTGACTCAGACATTTTCTTCTTCCTCTTTCGACACAGCGCCGCCCAACCCAATCAAAAAAGCCTCTCGCAAGACGTCAGAAATCTGCAGCGTTCCCACTAAAAGTATAAGTTCCTCTCTTGATTTCAATGGCACGTTTTGGCTTCCGACAGTGCCCATTCTCGGTGTAGAGGTGGATGAGCGCAGCACATCTTTACTGCTCTTCCTCTTTCCAGACTCTGGAACCGGCCTTTTCAGCTTTGCGTCACGCGTTGACTCCGTCGTGGTTGTAGAATTCGTCCTGTTTTGAGTTTTTATGGTATCCGCCTTCTTACCAGTCTTCTCCAGTGAACTCTTTATCTCACGGTGAACCAGACGGCCATTGACCAGGACAAGTTCACCCTCTGTTACCCACGTCGCGTTCTTCATATGCTCATGCGCGATAGGCGGCGGTGCGGTTGGAGCCGGTGGTAGCGGGTCATCAATATCTTCCCTTTCTGTCAGATCCTCCAAATCTGTCGTCCTTCGTCGCTTCCAAGGTGGAAGTGGGGTAACATGTTCAGGCAGGACCACTGTCATGCTCGCTTCTAGAGTTTTTTGACTAGCCTGCTGCAACATTACCTCGTCACGCGAGCGAACTTGAAACGGTAGAGGGGTATCTCCCAACATCCTCAACAATTCACACCGGTCTTCAGAAGATACAGCGCGGGCCACATTCACATTTGATGACATGCTTGGAGGGAGATTGTGTTTGATAGAAAATCCATTTGCTTTTTGAACATCTTTGGTCGTTCTTTTGGTGGGTAAGAGAGTTAAAGTCCTGCGAGGAGTCGTAGAAAGAACACTCTTTTCAGTCACCCCAACCCCAGAGGAGTCCTGATGTGTTCCACCGATACGCTTCCTCAAAACGCTGAGTAGGTGCCCCTGAGAGTTATCGATGAGGGGAAACAACGCCTTCCCCAAATTCAGTACCGTGTCCTCCAACAAACTGCTTGTTACTGTGGCAGCAAACGTTACTTCAGCTGCTGGTGCTGCAGATATGACGTCGCTTTTAGCAAATACACACGTATCCCCTCGTACCTCTGCTTCATACCGCAGTTGCTGAGTCTGTGCGTGCTTGTACATAGCAGAAAGTGTGTCCAGAGCATGGGAATGAGCAAGTTGTTGAAGGGAACGGTGTGAGAAGAGTGGACAGAGTATAGTGCGTGCAGCTACTTCAGGAAGTCGACCTGCCACCGCGAGTAATTCCATGCGATGCTCTGGATTTCCATCAAGGTAGCGAAGGATTCGAGGGGCTGACCATGGCGCTATTGCGTCCTCAGCGTTCATTCGTAAGGGAGCCGAAATGTGTTTCCCGTGTCAAATTTCCCTCCTATCCATTTCTCATTCTCCTCGGTGACGGACAAGACGATATACACGCCAGACGCGACACCGAAGGCAAAAGAACAACAATAGCAACCAAAAAAAAAAAAAAAAAAAGATAAACCAGAGAAAGAAATGACAAGACAAAAGAAGAGCACCTTTTCTTTTTTTTTTTTGGGAGGGGGGGGGGTTTCTCGGTTTTTTTTTTTGTTGTTTTGTTTTGTCTTTGTCTTACATGAATGATCAGTGACAACTTATGCTTCGGACCACTATATATTCCGCATTTCTGCGAATCCATCTTGTATTACATGATGGATAAACTGCCTCTTAGATACATCTTCTATGCAGCATTTTACATGTGGGCAACAACATGACCAGCACAAACAAAGAAAAAGGGTGCGGTAAACTATTGTGAAAAAGCCGAGACGATGACGGAAAATTCCTCAGCCAACTCGGGAAATTGAGTTGCGAGGTCCCCTACAACCTCCATAAAGGCCCTCTTTTTGTCCTCAAGTTGAGCAACCTCCCCAGGAATTTCCTCGGGTGCCACTGACAGCCTATAGGAACCTCTTTCTGCATCACGAAGGCGCTGAAGGGTCATGTTACTCACCTTCTTCTCGTCCTCCAAGCGGTCAGCCTCTTGTTGCCCCTCCTTAAGCTGAGATTGAAGAAGGCTTATTTCCTCCTCTAGTACTCCAATTTCCCGCTGGGTGGATTCAACCTCACTAGTGGTCTTCTCAATCGTGGCGAGAGTTTCCTTTATCTGCGTCTCCTTTAACTGTGCTTCGTTCCTCTTTTCGTTGAGCTCTTTGAACATTCTTGCAGCTTCTCTATCCAAATCCAGTTTTGTAGCACCCCGCTTGTTCTTTTTGGTTATTTCCTGAATAGCCTTACCTTTGGTTCGAATTATTTCACGGTGATCAATAGATTTTTGCATCTCTTCAATTAAAAAGCGCTGTTCTCGCTGCAGTTGATGCACTCGTTGTTCCATAGTCCTAATCTCCTTCTTCATCTTTTCGACCTCTGCCCTGCCAACGGTTGGATCCAGAGCCATCTCAGTTTCCTTTGCTACCTGCATTTTTCTTTCCCAAAAGAGTATATCTCTTTCACAATTCATAATCTGCTCAAGTATCTCGGCTTTGCCCTGTCGGGATTCCTCAACCTTGTGCTCCAGCTCAATAGCCTCACGCTTCTTTTCCTGCAACCGGCGGATAAGATCGTTTTCAAGAAGGAAGGCGTCATTAGCAACAACCCTCTGATCCTCCGAGTTCTTACTAAGCTGCGTATTTACCCTCTTCATCTCAAGATACATGGCGTTCGTCTTATTTTCCAAACTGGTGATATCCTTCTTCTCGTTGGAAATATTCATCAAAAGACGCTCTCGTTTTTGAGTCAAGACTGTGCTTTCGGCTTGCAATTCAAGAATGGACTCATTTACCTCATTTGCAGTATTCTTGCAGTTGACCAACTCTGTCTGAAGCTTTATCCACTCTTGTTGAAGGGTTTCATTTTCGTTCACTTTTTCCGCAATAGCCTTTGACAGACTGTTGATGGTAGCTTCCAAGGGGCCTACATGTTCTCCCTTGTCAGCTCCAAAAGCGGACACCAGTTGTTCGTACTGATGATTCAGCTGATCTAGTTGCTTTTGCTTTCGGTCTATTTCGTCGTTTCTTCGGCGTATTTCCAACTGCATGCGATCAATCATTGTGCCACGAGTTTGAAGTTCCTTCTCCAGCTCGTTCCATGTAGTTTTCAATGTTTCATTGTGTGACTGAGCCTGCAATGTATCCACTCGAATACGGGCGAGTTCATTTTCCATCTGTGTCACTTGAAGTTCCTTGATCGCTATAGCTTCTTTGATCTTTTCGATTTCCTGCAACGTACCACGACACTCTTGTTTCAGTGTTGTCTGCTTACCAAATGATTCGAGGATTTCGTTCTCCATTAAAAGAGAATCATTTGCGCATTTTTGTATTTTTTTATCGATTTCTGCAGTCTCGGATGCATACGTTCGTGCCTCATACTCCAGCTTCTTGGTCTCCAGGTCCGTTTGCTCAATGTCGTTCTTTAGCATTGCATAGGCCTGTGCGCTAGCCTCCTTTCGCTCTACCAACGCCTCAATCTGCTTTTCGAGAACAATGACTTCGTTATCAACACGTGACAGAAACTCAGTCAACTTTGCCGTCTCTGTGTGAACACCGTCAATATCTTTTCGAGTTCCAACAATCTCATTCTCGAGTGTCTGTAAATCACCTTTTTGTTGTTGCAGCGCTTCTTCAGTTTTCTTCATGGCTTCCTGACGGCGCTGCATCCCTATGAGGGTACTTTTCCATTGTTGGACCAGCTGTTTCTTTTCAAAGTTTATGGACTCCATTTCTGCCAGCGCCTCAGCCAATATTTCCCTTGCACGCTGAGTCTCCTTTTTTTGATTCTCGATTTGCGTGTTTACTGTGGAGATTTCCTCTTCTAGTAGTACGACTCGTTTTTCAAGCGAGTCAATGAGACTGTCCTGCTTCAATTTATCTCGCTCCAAATTTGTAATATCCTCCTCTGTCTTGTACGCCGCGCGCCGCTCAACCTGAACCTCACCTTTTAGCTGATCGTTGAACTGCTGCACCTTGACAAGCGTTTCAGTTATCTTGGTAAGGTCCGCCTGCTGTCGCTCGTATTGTAGACGGTATTCTTCTACGTTCTTTCGAAGGATGTTAGCCTGGGTGGCAAGCTCCTCTCGCTCATGTAGCTTCTCTTCATGCAGCTTCTTTGTCGACATGTGCTTCTCGTGACACTTCTCCAGGGATTCTTGCAGCTTGGCGAGGTGCTGCTGAGAATTGTAAAGCTCAACGCCATACTGTTCCCTTTCCTTTTGAACCGCAGAAAGTTCATTTTTCACCTCGTGAAGTTGCTGTGTAACTTCCTGAAGGTGCTTCCGTAATTGCTCCTCAATGCGCTGCTGTACTGGTGCCAACACGGCAGATTCCGGATCCATCTCAGAGGCATTGCTTGCGACATCATAGGGTGTTTCAGACATTAGCCCTTGAAAAAAGGGGGGGGGGGGGGGGGGGAAAAAAATGAATGATCAAGAAAAAGAGAAAAATGGGAAACGATAGACACATCTGCATTTATAGTTAACATACTAAATACATTATTTGGGAAATGAATGAAGCAGAGCAGCAAAAAAAAAAAAAGGGGGGGGGGGCAGATTGGTCGCAATTTGATAAAGCCGCAGATGGGACACACCAGCGGTTATCAGCGTCTACAGGAATTAATCATCGACTTTTTCGACCCAACCGTTCCTCTTCCTTTCTAGCCCACTCGGGCATTGTGTTGATTTCGCGGTAATCCGGCAACGGCGCCTGATCAATTCCACTTTGATGGGGTCGATATTTTTCAGGGAGCTCTGGTATGACCCGATAACTGTAGTCGATCGTCTTGAATTGCTTGTAGTAAAGCCATTCTTCCTTGGTATCATATTGTTCAGGGGGATTTCCATTTTGAAAGGCAAGAACTGCATTTCTAATGGCTATGCGCGTCATTCGAGGTATGCCTCGGACCCGCAGCTGTCGCTTATCACAGGTCATCAAATCTTTCCAGTCTTTAAACGAGGCTTTAAAATCGCTTGTCGGCTTTAGGCGATGAATGTCGGCCTTTTCCAAAAAGCTTTCGTGGTTCGGAACGTAGGACGTTGGAGGCCGGATGGCTATTGGAAGAATTTCCGAGCGCTGCGTCGTCTCTATCGGTGCCAGCTTGCGAGGGTCAGGCATATAGGTGTACTTGTAAGACTTGTGCGGCCCATGTGTCTGGTCTAAATACCTAAAAGTAGCTCTCATTACAGCTTCCTAATTTATTATTATCATTTGTCCAGCGAAGGCGATTTGATCAGAGAAACAAAAACGAAAAGCAACAGCGTGATAAATAAATAAACAAATATATATATATGTATACAGCTGACCAGATACAGTAGATGCAATATGAGAAACGCAGGTGCCTTCTCCCTCGTTCTGTTTTTTTTTTTTTCCATTTCTCCGTGGATTCCTTCCTTCCGCAACCTGTTAGCCGTGTTTCAGTTTTTTTTTTTTTTTTTTTACTTTGACGGGTGCTCTTAAATTTAACTGGATATTATTCGGAAAATCGACCAATCATGAGAAAAAAAAAAAAACCTAAATGCCCATCTGCAGCGCCAGAGGACCAGGAATCCTTACCGAGCTACTACTAACAGAGATGATGTTCCCTCTAAGTGGCTTTCCATTGAGATGCTGGATGCAATTCAGCACGGCCTCCTGAGAGTCGTAAAACACCATAGCCATCAGCTCGTAGCGATTGATGTCAAGCACTCGTCCAAAGGGAGAAAATGCCTCAATTATCTGCTCATTCGTCATGTTAAATGGGACATTGTCGACAAAGGCAACACTCACCTGGACATGTGGAACAAAAAAACGCCGCTGCCCACCTTGTCCCCAGTCCATCATCTTCTTTTCGCCCCTCTGCCCTCTCCCACCCCTAGTTCCACGGCCTCCCTGATTCTTGTCAAAATCTCTCCTTTGGTGCTCATCCCGCCCATTTCTCTCGCTCTGGCATGCACTGAAATTTATTAGTTCAGCCGCAAGATTTTTTGCCCTCTTCTTTTTGGTCGTTTTCTTCGTCTTTGCCTGCTCCTCAGGTTCGGCCTTTGTCAAAGAGAGCCCAGGCACGGTATCGACTAGCCCAATCGCATTTTGCAGAGCGCTCTCGTCGGTGAATTTGACAAAGACATTTGTGATGTCCTTCTTTTTCTCCTTGGACCTCAAAGAACCAACAGCCTCCACGCCAGACCACTCCCGCACTAAATGTTCTATCCTCGCAAAATCGCCTGACGGACAGAAGGCCAGCATCGTGGACGGATCCATGGCTCTCAGAGTCTGCCTTTCCTTCAATTTTGTGCAGCGAAAAGGGGGAGAAAAGAAAGACGACGTAAACGGCGACCTTGGAAGAGAATGAACGCAGACACACACACACACACAAAAAAAAAAAAAAAAATGGAGGAAAAAGGGGAGGGCGAAGAGAACGGGGGCTCGTCGCCACCGACCCCCACCTTCTTTTCTTCTTCCCTTTCCCTCTTTTCCTAAAGGGGAGCAGGGGCGGGAGGCGACAAAAAAAAGAAAAACGACAAAGGGGAGAGACACCCACTAAAAGAATAAGCGCCCCGTCGCCCATGTCCTCCCGCCGCGCGGCCCTGTCGGAGTCCCCGCCCGCAGCCGGCAGCGAAAGGCGCCAGCCATCCCGGGCGCCGCCGCCGAGGGGTTGTGTTTCTTTGGTGTCCGGCGGTGCGGCTCTGGAGGCGTTCCCCCGCCCCCACCTTTCGCGCGCGCTCTCCCCCTGCCTGTTGGCAACCGGCTGTTCTCTCCCTTTCCTCGCTTTTGTTTCTGCGGCGGTTGAAGGATGCAACCTTTTGGCGCATTTAAGTCGTTAGCTCCGCTCATTGGCAAAGGCAATCCTGCGTGGCAAGCCGCGCTTTTCCACTACCAGCGTTCACTCGTTGAATGTGGTACCCCGCTCGAGTTGGAGCATGCACAACGAATAGCTCTCCTGTTTCTTAAAAGGCCATCTGAAACAGGGCAACTGAGCTCCTGGGTGAGGCTATTTCATTTTGAGGGTGTGCCCACCTGTGCTCTAATGTTGAAGGCGCTTGTCAGACATGACTTGTGGCGTTCCGCTCTCAATCTGTGGGGGTGGAGCCCCAACAACGCCCTGGCTGAGGTTCTGGTGGACGAGCTGATGTCTAAGAAAATGTGGGAACAGTCCCTTCTTGTGATGCAGCGCATTTTGGAAAGTGATGGCAGTGCTGCAAAAGGGCAGACTATTCCTGAATTGGGGGAAATGCGGGCCATCAACGACACCTTCTCACTGGCTTTGAGTGATACAGTCCGCCTTGTAAATGATCCAACCTTTGTTCCGGCGGAAGAGCGGCGATCCCAAAGTGGCTTATCTCACCTTGTAAACACAACGTTCCCTATGAAATCCCAATGGAAACAGGCCGTTTCCATGCTGGTAAAGCTCAGTGAGCGTGACATTTCTTCCGAGGCGCGAAGGGAAGTTTTGGAGGTTGCTGCAGCCAGATGTGCCTACCACGGTGAGAAATTTGAGGATGTATTTAGTTGGATCAAGAGTAGTGAACGCGCCTACTACTCCACCTCGTTGCAGCGGACTTTAATGCGGAGTGCTATTGCTCTTGGGCGATTTGAGGATGCCGTGTCCACGTTAGAAACTCTGAAAAAACACTCTACCGGAGAAATACCGAGCAGAACTTTTCAGGAATTTTGCAGGCTCTTTATTCGGAGCTGTGAGCATGGCTCCTATGCAGAACTTGTAGACCGGTTTTCGACCCTAGTCTCAAAATGCTCATCACTCATTTGCTGTGAGAAGACGCGAGAAGAGGTACGAGGGTTTTTTGTGCGTTGCGCTATAGACACGACTGCATTGGATGGCTCGACCTCTTTAGCACATGCAAGGAGTTTGGTCACATCTTCGAGGAACGCATCTTTTCCTGGGGCCACCGCGGCAGGGGTAAGCAGTATTGACCAAGCAGCTACTGTGTTGCTGGCCGAGGGACACTGGAAGGCTGCATTGCTTTTGATGAAAAGGCTTGTCGAAATGGAGGCTGTAAATGAAGAGGAGAGGGTTGTAGTCGAGGCTGCCCGAGCCTCACTTGGGTGCTGGGAAACTGCTATCCTCTTTTTTCTCTAATTCCTGCTTATTTTATCTTTTTTTTTCCTTTGTCTCTGTGTGTGCAATTCATAGGCGGATCTTCTAAATGAGTCAACAAACGAGGTTCCCTGTTCCACTCTATCTCTTTTTTTTTGTGTGTGTGTGTGATCTCTCTTCTAGATTTGTGTCGGCTTCTCCAAACATTGTCGTCTACGTCTCCCGGAAACCCTCTGTTGTATTCCCCCCTCCTTTTTTTTTTTTCTTGCCTTCCTTGCTCTTTCTTTTTTTTTTTTTTACCAACACCGCCACTCGAAATTTGTTCGTGACAACCGGTTCGTCCAAATTTGATAAGAAGGGCGCAGTAGGAGGTGTGACAGCAACGGTAAAGAAAGTACCAAGGAGGGAACTGCAAGGAAAAAAAAAAAGACAAAAAAGGGTCAAGAAGGAAAAGGAGTGAGAGAGCCAAAGGAAAAAAAAAAAAAAAGACAGCGACGAAAGAATGGCCCACAATCTTATTGTCAACTTCACATTCAACAGCCCAGAGATTCAGATTATCGGTCCCATCAAGGAGCAAACAATCGATAAACTGAATGCGGTGATTCCAAATGCAACCACGTCCTCTCGAAGCACCAGGATGGCCACACCACAGTTTCAATACCTGTCGAATCCAAACCACTGGCACCTGAAGCTTGACCGTCAGTTTTGTGATGAAGATGCAATCTCGTATCTGATGGTGCTATTCTTGGATACACTCGAAGAGGAGGGTGTTTGGAGGCTGGTCTCGTCTATTTCTTCGACGTCTTTTGCTGGACCAGCCCCGAAAGATTACACCCAAACTCATGTTTTGTTCTTGGATAAGTTTTTGGAGGAATAGCTAAATCACTTTTTCGTCTTTTTTTTTTCTTCCTCCATTCGCCCATTTGCTCTACTTGATGTATATCAGGAGGAATCAATGTATCACGCAGCTTTTTTTTTTCCCCTCTTCCCTTCTTCCTGTTCACCCATTATTGGAGAAAAAAAACAGGTGTGTGTCTTTCTCTTTCCGTGTTCTCGACGAACTGCTGTCTTGGGTGGGTCTTTTGATGTGTTGTGCCTGCCCTCTTTTACATGTACTGTTATTTATCTCTGTCATTGTTGTGCCCCTCATCCTCTTCATGCTCGCTGCCGGGAGTCAAAACCGGCTAACCTCCGAAAGTGAAAAAGTACAATAAGTGAGAAGTGGGGCATACGCAGGGAAACAACAACAACAACACACACACAAAAAAAAAAAAAAAAACGAAATTAGAAATAGCACGAAAGGAAAAGGGAGTATATAGGACCAATGTCTCAAGAAGAAGTCGCGCCACAACCAAGTGGTCTCAACGTAATTGGAAAGGGAGTTGTTGTTGACGATGGTACCATGGAGGATCTCATAGACAAGTTGAAGCTCCTTTCCTATAAAACAGAGTTTTGCCTCCGTGTGAAACCTCCATTCAAACCTCTAGGTAAGTACTACTTTTCGGGACCCTCTTCCATTGACAACCCAAATGCGCAGTTTTACTACTTTACTTCTCTCTGCTCTTGGCTCATGGGTTTATCGGGTCACAACTTTGAACCACCCGGACAGTTTGACGATCCCAACGCAACATCGACAAACATATTGGCTGAACTGCGCCAGATGAATATAACAGCACCGAATCTTGCTCCAAATCGCATACGTCAAGGGAGCGGGGAGGCGGTCTTGATAATTCTCTCAATCCTTGCTGATCAGGCCCTTCTGAAGAAGGGTTTTAATATCCGCACTATTGACTACACCGCCGTTGAAAAGTTTGATGAACTGGATGGCGCAACTGATGGTGATGATGATAATGCTGTTGGAGATGAAGTGGTGGATAACGTGATTATTGAAAGCGATGATGAGGATGAGGTTTATGTTCGTGCTACAGGGGAGAAATCCGCTAGGGAAGATACAGGTGTCCCCGTGGAGTCTAGTATAAATGCAGACGAATGGAACTTGGAAGTAGAGCGCGTAGGCCCGTTGCTTCAAGTGAAGTCTGGGAGTATACAAGACTGGCGCTCTCGAATTGAAAATGCGACTGTTCTTCTTAGAGCTGTGGAAAAGATGTATCCAGAGGTGAAGCAAATGATTCAGCGTCTGGGTGATGATTTGGAAAAGTCCAAGGATCGCATTCAGAAGCGTGAGCAAACTCTGGCACAGCAGTTTTCAGATCAGGTTGAGGATTATCGGGTGAAGCTACGCGAACTAAACACTTCCCGGGATACGGCGAACATTGCAAGCCAAAGCGTTCAACAACTCTCAGCAGAGCTGAATCAAGTGAGCGGGATGTTGGATCAAGTGAAGCGGGACATTGAAGAAAGGGAGGCAAAGATTTCTGACACTTCACCACTAATGCAGATAAAGGATGCCGTAATGAAGGTCAAGGCTGAAATCAAACAGATGTCGCTTAGAATTGGAATACTGCAACATTCTGTTCTTCATTATGTGAAGAAGCAAACAAAGGCAAAGTGGGAAGGACCAGGAAATGACATGGGTTTGGATGATGTAGACGAAGGGGAACTCGTCATGTAGTCTCTTCTGCCTGATTGTTGCTTTCAACATGGTCACTACGCTGCTTTCTTCCTACATGGCCTCAGGGCATGTAAACAATAGAAATGAGAGAGCCGAAGAAAGAAAGAAGGTGTGAGCGTCTGGGCGACGAGGAGCCATGCAACACGTTATGTTGGAGCCGCCGTTTTTGAAATGTGCTGCCACACCCTTGCATTCTTTCGCCCTCCTCTTCTTCTTCTTCTTCTCCCTTTCCCCTTCCCCGACTTCACCATTTTGTCTGAGTAGAAAAATGAAGGACTGTGTTCTCGTTTTGACTATGTTCAAAGACTAATGTATTTTTTCCTCTATTGTGACAATTACTCCCTTCTTTCCCTTCGTCTTCAGGCACCCCCTTCCTCTTTTTCTTTTGTTCTTCAGTTTTTTCACATCACCCCCAATCTGTCCATGTTTACGCTCTTGTTTTCATTCCGTGATTCTTCCTCACCCATTCCCTTTCTCCCTTTTTCGGGGGGAAAACAACGACAAGAGCAACAACTTGTCTTCAGTGTTTGAGGGTGGTTGCCGCCCGCCTCCTCCCTCCCCCCTCCCCCTCAGATGTCAGTAGTTGAGGCTCGACTTGATCATGTGGAGCAGCAGGCTGAGCATCTGGCCGAACAGGTAAAGCTTCTCAAACGACTCATCACCACGGAGATGCTTGATTTGCGAAAGGTCACGGAGCAGCAGATGGCTGAAGTTAAGCAGGCGATGATGTATCAGGACCAATTGTATCAGGAAAGAGTGGAGAGGTTGGAGGCACGCATTCAGCAGCTCTCTGAATTCTGTTTGCTTTTGGCCCGCTCCACTGGCCATGCAGCACCCACAGCTGCGATGGTTTCTTCTGGCACTGTGACCCTCTCATCACCACAGCCCAGCACCATAGAGCCCGGCGTTTCTACCATCAAGATGAATGGGACAGGCGCACACGAGGATAATAATAATAATAATAATAGTGATGCTGATGATGGTGATGGAAATATAGAGCCAATGGGCGTTACGAGAGTACTGGAGAAGTACAAGAGTCGGATAGATGCAATCTACGACTTTTACACAACGTCCAACATTGATGTGTTTCACCCGACGCTGACTATGACACAATTCTCACGTCTGGTGAAGGACTGCCAGCTCTGTGGGCCTTCTCAAGGAAACTCTGCTGAATTGCTCTGGATGGCTGTAATGCGCTCATTGAGCAAGAAGCAGGGTAAGCGGCTCGCTGAGACTCACCCACAGAACCAGAGCATTACATTGGGGCATGCCACGCCCAGCGAGCGAAAGAAGAGGCTTTTTGCATACCAGCGTCTTGAGACGATTCCCAAGCATTTGTTCGGCGAAGCCCTGTGTATCCTTGCAAGGGAAAAACGCCGCCGAAAGCTGCAGTTAGATGGTATCGTAACCACTGATAAGAATATAAGCAGCCCTCCGTTGGATGAGAAGCCGGAAGAAACGGTTCTCGCATTTTTGTTATACCACATATTCCCTTTTGTCGACGCTGTGATGGAAGAACGACTAAGTTCTGAAAATACACGCAGCTTGCCTGTTGGCAGTCGCAGCACCACAATTGGCGAATCCCCCAGTTTGGAGAAAAGAATTTCCATTGAGGAGTACAAGTCAGATGCAGTAAGGAGCATCACAAAAGAGTTTTGGGGTCGTATTAAAGAGAGCTATACCATGGCTGTCAAGACAGCACAGGGACACCAGAGTACCGTGATGAACCTTGACGGCTTTGTTGAAATCGCCCGCAGGTATGGTCTACTTCCACTCATCCGAAAACCTGAGTTGCGATGGATTTTTATTTCCTGCACCGCCACGGAGAAGGAGAAAAACCCAGAGGCTGATGAGGGAACAATCAGCGTGGGAACTTTTCTCCTTGCGCTGTATCATTTGGCAGACCACATCTATGGGAGTTCTCTTACAGTCAAGATGTTTCCAACTCCAGAGTCCCGAATTAAAAAACTTTTAGCCAAAATGTTCCTACTGGCTTGAAGTGTTGTAGCGTAGGTCTATCGCTCATTTACTCCTCTTGTATGTGATGCAGAGCATGCATCTGGAATGTGAAGCATTCCTCCAATCTCACGCTATATAAACATTGCAAATTTGCTGAACAACTGTTTTGATTTATTATTTTATTATTATTATTATTATTCCGTTTTCTTTATTCATTTTGCTGCTCCTCGTCAACCGGAGAGGAAACTGACAGAATATCGCGCAGGGCAAGATTGAGTCATGCCTGTACGCAGCAAGAACGTTAAGGGTGTTGACGATGACGGTGGAAGTGTGATGGTTGGAGTGAAGCAACTGTTTCCCTCCATGCAGGACAGGTCTCGTCGGCAGAGGCATATAAAGCATTTTGACGATCTTCTTGAAGCCAGTGTAGGTGCAAAGAGTGACTCATCTGGTCCAGGTGATGTGGAGCTTAGGGAAGTTCCTACGTTGCAGGTTGGATATTTTGCCCGTGCTATGGGCCTTAATTTGTCCAATGAAGGGGTGCTGCGTCTGGTGGAGATGGTTGAAGACAAGAATGCGAGGTCCAGTGGTCATGTGCCCGCAGGTCTGCTGAGGGAAGTTATAGTGGAAGCTCTCATGACAGGCGTATTGTCTGCTCCGCATGTGGTGCGTCCTCCTCCATCGCGGAAAAATCCCACGCCTTTACCAAGTGTCCCGTCGCCGATCTTTGTGAGCCGTGACAGCGAAGAAACGATATACCAGGCTTTTCGTGCATTAGACTTGGCCAAGCATGGATACCTGGAGGCGGATGAATTGCGTCACTTTTTGCGCGGCGGAAATGAACCATTTACGGACGAGGAGGTTGAGGAGATTATAATAGCTGCAGCTGATCCTGTAAGCGGCCGTATTTACTACGAGGAGTTTGCCGATGTGCTTGCAACCGAGTAGTCGCAAGCACCACCACCACCACCTGCGTTCCCCATTTTCGAATCATTCTGAGGGCGTGAATTGAGTTGTTTTGCACGCAGGTGCGTATTTGTGATGATGATATGAGTGAGGTAATGTACAGTTTTATTTTCGATCGCTTTTCCTGCATTCTAGTGAGCTCTATTTCCGCCCACTACAGAACCATCTTCCGAGGCTTGGGTGGGGAGAGGACTGTTGTCTATGATATCCTTGAGGAAAAACTCCTTTTTCTTTTCCACATGGATCTTCACCTTCCCTCTATTCATGTCCTTTCTCCCTCATTTCTTCTTTGCTATTTCGCCCTGTGTTCTCATCTTGGAAGACTGACCGGGGGGAGGGTAGGTGCTCAGTAAGCCCCTTTATTATAGAAAAATAGAGTGCAGAAGCAAAAGCAAACAAAAAAACCCCCACCATAAAAAAAAAAACAGGAAACAACAACAACAACAACAAAAAAAAAAACATAAGAATTGCAGGAGAGAGGTGGGTGCGGAGACGGAGAATAGAATCAAAGGGATATTGAAGGCTACAATGCGGCGTTTGCTTCGTTTTAGGGTTCGACAGCTTCCGTGGGTGCCTGACCGCACCGCAAGTTCCTTCGTTGGTAATGGTAATGGTGGCGGTGGCAGCTCGCGTCGAAAAAACAAAGATCTCGTGTTCGACAGCGCTGTTTCCGATATTGATATGAGGGATTCTGCTGCAGGACGCGAAGGGGTTCGTGCGTCGTGCAAGGGGGGCACTCGAAAGGCGTTGTCTGGCTCGGTGGAAGCCCACCAGGTTCTTTTCCCGGACGCCCAGTCGCATGAGTTGGACGACATGGCGATCGCTGCAAAGGACGAGGCGGTGGAAGTAATGGAGGATGTTCGGGCGCGCGCGCCGACAAAAATGAAAAAGCGCTACGAGAATTTTATTCGACCAAAACGAGGGACCGTCGTTCTCACGAGCTCTTTTTCTGGTCGAAGTGCTGTGGAGGTAAAGAATGAGGATGAGAATGAGGAAGAAGACGTGACTCGCATTTACAGCCGTGATGAGGTGGACAATAAGAGAGGGAATGCACGTCAAAGAGATACCGATCCTGCGAGCTCCATTAAACTCTTCACTCGCTCAGCTGTAGTGCCAGACGCCAACAACAAGAATGTCAGAATGATGATGACGGCGGCAGCAGCAGCAGGAGGTGGAGGAGGAGGAGGAAGAAGAGGAGGGAAAGAGAGAAATAAAAGGGAAATAGAGGAGGAGGAGGAGGATGAAGTTGCAGAGATCTATGACAGCACCGACATGGTAGGTGGTGTGAGCGAAACAGGTGGACACAAGAGAGGCCATGACATTGCGGAAGTCCTGGCGCATGAGAGGCCACAGAGGATGGGCGAAACGTCCAATGGGGTTGGAGGAAAATGTGACGACGCACAGGTAGTGAGGACTGAATGCGATCATGTCAATGGGGCTTCGGAGGATGAGTTTACGCTCGAAGAGGGCGACAGGAGTGACGAGTTCATCAATCTAAGGAAACACCCATTCTTCGTTGATCTTCTTCGTCGTGTGTCGAAGAACGCTGTGCACCAACGACAGCAGATTAAAACCGCTGGGCGCTACAACTTGGATGCTGTTAACATGTGTCTTCGACCCCTACTACAATTTGCCGATTACCCATTTACAATTTACCAATTGGGCCGGATGGCACCATTCATCTACCCCGATCTCTTGAAGCGCTCGCTTTGCGACCTTAAGTCGTGTCGCCATCTTCATATTTACCGTTCCGTCGATACGGATGTTGTTCTGGATTGGTCAGTGGAGGATTTTCTGCGGCGGCGCTACGAGGGTATTCACCTTTCATGGGAGCCAGTTAAGATTGTCATGATGCGCTTTGGCTGGAACCAGGATTTGATGTCGGACCGCGATTGCCTCTTGTACTTTTCCAAGTTTCTGGAGTTTATCGAACTGGCAGAGCTGGAGCTCAGCGCGGGGGATGACAAACCGAAGGCGCTACCGCTCGAGGACCCCGTACGGGTGGCAGAACAACGACCTATCCCGGTCTCGAAACTTCTTATACGTCGAGCGGTGGCAGAGAACACTGAGCCATCTGTTACAGAATCAATTCGTCTGATGGGGACCCCTGCCTTGCGCAAACCGGCCAAATCAAGGAAGGCCCGAGCGCTTGAAAAGGACAGTGTTGAGGGTACCTTTGAGCGCATTATACACGAAGCGGAGAGTGTGGACGGCGATGAGGAAACCAAGCTGCAGCACGGCATTGACACAGTGCCTTCCATGCGTCAAGCTAGTCACCCCTCAGGCCGTAGTATAGGGGACTTTTCGCTTGGTATACGGAAAAATGCTGTAATCACTGACGACAAGCCACAAACCCCTTCTTTGAAACTGGAGCAAAAACCGTTTGACGAAACACACTGCAGCCATTCTCAGGAGTCGTACGAGGCTCTTGCCAATGCCTACCACAAGAAGAAGGTTGAGGCGTCACTAGCGCGTCGTCGATTATTGAGCACCGACAACATTGACGACGCTGCTAGAATGCAGGAAAAACTTGCCACCCTCCAGAAGGAATTGCCACGTTTGCGAGATCGTCTTGAAAAGATGAGGCAGCAGCGTCAGATGGAAAAAGAGACTGCTCCCGACCAGGTGTGCAACAATGCTGGCAGCGCGAGTAGGGATGGTGGTAAGACAATGGGGACGAACGCCAGAGTTGAGGCTGCAGTATCATCGTCGGCAACGGTGGACAGCCAAGAAGAACAAAAGGAATGCCCTGCCTCCAAGACGTCACATGCGTCTCAGTTCGACATGATGGAGGAAACAATGCAGCAACAACAGCGAAAACGAATGGGAAAAAACCGTGATGCCGCTGGAGACAACGCAACGGATGGGGAGCTGGCGGATGAGTCGGCAAAATGGAACAACAAAAGGACGACTGCTTCTGAGAAGCGCGGCGCTGTTCCACCATTGGAGGAAATTCAATCGTTGTCTTCAGCGGCGCTGTTGCTCCGGCAGGAGATACAGTCGCTACAGAAGCGACACCGTCATGAGGAGGAGGTTCTCTTGAAGCGGATGGAGGAGACATTGGGCACACTGCTCAAGATGGAGGCCACGATGAAGTCCGTCGCGCAGCAAGAGGAGAGGGATGCAGAGGCCAAGGCAGAAGCAGAGCTTCAGCGGCTAGAGATGCAGAAGAGAGAGTTGGAAGAGGAAGAAGAGATGAAGAGGAAGATGGAGAGGGAGAGGGAGAGGGAGAAGAAGGAGGAGGAGGAAAGGGAGCGGGTAAGACTAAGACAGGCCGAGGCGAGGGCGCGGGCTCTGGAGGAGGAACTACTGCGCAAGCACGAGGAGCGCGTGCGGGTTCTCAACAAACAGCGGGAGGAGGCTCGGCAGGCGCAGCGGGAGGCGGAGCTTGCACTGGAGCGTCAGAGGCAAGTTGAACAGGCGGCCCTTGAAGAGGAGGCAGAGCTGGAGCGAAGATTGCAGGAGGCAAAGTCAAGGATTTGGAGCGGTGAGGCAGACGTCAAGTTGCAAGAGAATCAGAAGGCGGCGGACATGGAGGAGAAGGAGCGGACTGCATTGTTGACAAGCAACGATGCGAAGCCGTCGGAAAAGCGAACAGCTTCGTCCCTCGTCTCAGCGCCGTCAATTTCATCAGAGCGCACCTCCGAACCGACCTGCACTCCAGAACAGTACGACGGTTTGCACCTGGCTGCACAGCGGCTGCGGAAGGAAATCGCTGAGCTTGAGCGTCAGATGGAAAATGAGGGAGACGAAGACGATATGACGCTAATGGCTGTTCTGGCGGTGTCGCGAGCAGACCTGGAGGAGCTGGAGGACTTCATTCGCCTTGTTCAACGCAGGGAACCATGGTCGGCCGAGCGTGACAAGGCACGTAAGGAGGAACAAGAACTCGAGGCGAGAGAGGGATGTGAGGGGAGAAATGATCTGCAGGAGAAAATTAGCAACATTCGTTTTCAGATTGAGCTTACGGAGAAGCGGCTGCAGCACGCAACGGAGCGCTCTGTGATCACAAGGCTTGAGCAAAGTATTATTAATGGTAGACGTGAGATCAACCGGCTGAGGCTGGAGCAAGACCGACTTCGGCGAACTGGGAAGCACGCTGATGCTGGCGGCGTTCACGTACCACCATCTATAAGTGTTGCAGAGGCGTTGGCGCAGGAGGATGGAAGTGAGGATGGCAAAAACATGCAATTATTGGATGCGAGAGACGGTGCTGAGGAAATTGGTGATGAGACGGAGATGATGACAAGCATGCATGGCAATACACGGAGTGCACATGTTGGGGGCGGCAACGCTGAACATGTGGGGGCTGAGGGTGTCAAGGGTAATGTGGCTTCTGGGGAATGCGTTGATTACCGCCACGGTTTCGGTGATGCTGATGGAAGTGGAGGCAGAGGTGTTGAACTGAAGCATGACGATCAACAGGAGTTAAAACAACTTACGGGTCGATTGGAAGGTATGCTGGAGGAAATCAGGCGCCTTGAGGAGGGTATTGCGGAGAATGAGAATAAAGAAGATGCTGAGGCGACGGCTGCGTCACTTGTCGAGCTCCAGAAGAGGCTTCAGCAGCTTCTCGAGGTGCGTGATGCGATTAGACGGCGCGCGGTGCATGCGCCGTTGGGTGAGAGCACAAAATCGAGTGACACTGCAGCTGCCACCGGGGAGACGCCCTCTACCCGAAAGCTGGCTGTCTTCGTGCCGCTGTCAAGCCGCCCCGTGTCGCACCATGCGCCCCGTGCAGGTGTAGAGGTGCTGCATTTTCAGCAGCGCGATTCCCGCCATGTGACGGTCCCCCCTCGGCGGAGGGAACAGAAGACTGCCAAAACGAAGAAGACTCGCCGATAAGATGCTCGAATCGACCAGAAGAATGTCGAACGGGCTTTATTGTTGCTGCCTCAGGGTTTGAATTTCGAAACCCCTCCCCCTCAAAAAAAAAAAAAAAAAGAGAAAATGACAGTGGTGTGAGCCACAAGCTCGTTTCCCACTTTGCAGCAGAAGAAATCATAGACACAATGATACACTTTATAATACACATCATATATCTACATATATACACGTATGCACACGCACAAATGCTCTGGAGGTGAGGAGGTGACGTTGTCCCTGGGGGGGGGGGTTTGTGTTATTTTTGTATTTGTACGCCATCTCCGCTGTGGTGCCGCGCATTGTGCGTGTAGCACCGGCAATGAGAAGGTCTTGGTGAAGAGGAAATGAAATATATTACTCTGACATGAACGATGGAGGTGGAGCAGCAACAACAACAGGGACAAGATTAGCAAAAGGGATAAGATGGAAACAGACACACACACACACAGACACACAATGGAAGGGGAGGAAGAGCAAATGCTGGTAAGCTGAGGGCTGAGGGAGCAACACCGAGCAGAGAGCAGCGAAGAGGAATGCGCCGTACGAGGCATTGGTGTGACATGCATGTGCATAACATGCATTGCCTTCTGTTCTCATTTCACCCTTGTGTGTGTGTGTGTGTGTGTGTTTCCGCTTCTATTCTCTCCTCCCTTTTACTTGCTACTTTGTTCCAGATGCCTGCGAAGGGAATACACCTGCCTCAAGATAGAGCGAGAGAGATGATCAACTGAAATGTGAAGTTTCCTTTGGGTGCTACTCCTTTATATATATATGTTTTTTTTTTTTTTGTTCTCGCTCTGTTTCCATGCAGCGGCAGGGAGAACCTGAGGAATCCAAAAAGAAAAAAAAACAATAAAAAATAAAAGAAAAGAAAACGCCCTCTTCATATGTTTATGTTTTTTGTTGTTGTTGTTGTTTCTACTGAAAAAGTTTTCTCTCGCGGATGTTCTCGTCCAGGGTGGGGGGTTCCAGAGGGGAGGCAACACTGCTGCAGCGTTCATGCACGGGTTTCTTTTTCTCCCTTCTCGGTTCTCTTTTGTTGCAAAAAGTGTTTAGTGGTGGTGGAGACTCCAGTGCAACACCTCGTCTCCTTCATCCCAAACGAAGGCAAGCCAAAAGGGGAGAGAGGCGGGAGAGAGAGGGGGGTGGAGGTGTGGGTTGTGTCTACAGGATCAGTGAAAGGACGGACAAGTACAACACACACACACACGTACGGTGTCTTGTGTCCTTGTCGGGGGTGAGATAGAGAGAGAGACAACGAAGCTAAGGAGCGTACTTTTACATTTCACACAGAGGTGTGGTACTATTATTATTATTATTATCACTACTGTTATCATCATCGGTGTCATGCTCCGTGTATCGGGACTTCAGCGCAAGAACCCTGTCATCTTTAAGCAGGGCCAGGGGATGTTCACACACCAACTCAAGCGCCTGCTGCAGAAAAAGGCGATCCACTTCTACAATTGGGATCCCCTGCCATTGTACGACCCACGCAAACTCGTGCATTCCAACCGTCGCATTGACCCACTGACTTGGGAGGAGCACTACGACCCACATTGGGACGAAAACGCGCACCTGGTGCCGGATCAGGTGTTCCACAGCATTCCCATCCCCCCCGAGTATAGGGACGCCTACTGGTGGAGAGACCTACAAGCTCGACGCGTGCAGTGCCCTGTGGAGTGGGTGAGCCATCGAATGTACAACAAGCCTGACCGGCAGCGCTATGATTTCCAGGACTTGTCGTTTCGAAAGAAGTTCGAGTTCTCGTACGAGGAAGTGGTAAAAAATGCCAAGGACATGCGGAGCTGAGACTCGGTGGGGTCGGGAAACCGGTGCGGATTAGTGTTTTTGCTGTTGCTGTTGTTGGTGGTGTTGGTGTTGGTGTTGGTGTTGGTGGTGGTGGTGTGAACAACAGAGGCAGTGGGAGAAACGGAAGCACACGGCGAAGGGGTTGAACATAATTCTGGGGGAAGAAATGAATTATTATGAGTTCTCACTGTCTCGGTTTTCTTCTTCACCATTGTTGTTGCTGGTTTGCCTCTCTGTGGAGGAAGAGATTATTTTTAAATCGTGCTTGATATTCTCTGGCGCATTAGGTTTGGGGTTGGGTGGGAGCAGGGGCGCACAAGGAGGGAGAGACTCTTTGACTCGAAGGAGTCATTTGCAGGCAGCTCCCACGTTTTACATTGCGTTTCGGACTGAGAAGGCGAAGGAAAAAGACGGCTGTTGCAATATGAGCTCAGATTCACCGTTCGGCAAGCTGAGGAGAAAGATGGAGGGCCAGCGGCTAGAAGACGGTGTCCCTGGCTGTTTTTCGCCACGGCCTTCCCATTCGCGAAGTTTAAGTACCGTGAGCAGCAATGTCTGTGATGTGGGAACGACCGCAAATGTCTCAGTCATGCTGCATAACTTGGTTGGTGCGGCAGAGGGGTCGGTGCAGAACACTTCGGTACCGCTGACACCTGGTGCAGCACCACCTCCCCCACAAACTAAAAGTGTATCACCGGAAGGGTTTTCTCGAAGCATGGAGAATTTCACCGTGTCGCTAACGACTAACGCGTTTGTAGGGCAGGAGTGTATGCTGCGTCGTTCTCACCCCATGGTGACACTCATGGAACACGAGCGGGCACGGAGCTTCTCGACGTCGCTGCCTCACAGGCATGCCGCGGCTGCCAGGGTTGTTGGGGAGGGGAATCAGGAGATGGTCTCGTTCACCCAGACTGAGGTAACGGCTTCCGAGGCATCCTGCACACGGCTTACGGTGTGTGAGGCGTACGTGTCTGCGAAGCCGTGGCGATACGCTTCAGAGGACCAGCGTGATGCCCATAGAAATGCCTTGTTAGCTGTCTCGGCACTTGCAACGAGCAGCTCTGGGGAGCATGTTGCCATCGGCGATCGTTCTGGCCGTCTTCTTGTGATGCTTCGTGAGCATTCGGAGAAAAGAAGTGATTTGGAAGGCCTTGAAGGTGAGGAGGAAAGGGAGGAGACGAGCAGTAATGAGGAGGATAAAGGTACCTGCCGTATTACGGAGACGTACAAGTTCACTGTAGGGCGACAGGCGTACACCTCTGTTATTGACCCGCTGAATAGTGTGGAGGTGACGCCCAACATCCAGGCGCTCTGCTTCCTCCCACGGGTTGGTCTAACAACATATCTGCTCACGGCGAACGAAAAGATGCCGAAGCTGTACAAGGTGGTGCATGTGCGGGAGTCGCCTCCGTCTTTCTCTGCCCTGAAGCACCTCGGGGAGAAAGTAACTAGCTCGCTGACGTTGAACCCGCTTCATGGAAGAAAGACACCCGCAATGAAGCAAGTTGCTCGTTACGCGTTGAACCATGAGTACAAGATCAACTCCCTCTGCCCACTGGCTGACAGTGCGCAATTCTTGTCTGCTGATGACCTCGCTGTGAAACTGTGGTGCGTCGAATATCCAGACACTTCTATTGAGACGTATGGCCTCAAATCACCATTTGAAGAGGACATACAAGAGACAATATGCGGCATTCAATGTTTCCCCCACGAACCTTTTTTGCTTTTTGTACTCTCAACATCTGGTACTATTCGTGTGGTCGACACACGACAAACACTGAAGTGGATTCACCAAACCCCATTGGTGTTCAGAAATACACACTATGGAGATGACATTTTGTTCAACGGCTTGTCGGACTGCGCTCTTAGTCCATGTGGGCGGTACGTTGCTGGGCGTGATGTGATGAGTGCGTGCCTCTGGGATATTCGTCGGCCCGGAGTTCAGAATCGTGATTCACACTTGCGCTCAACATTCTCACCGTCATCTCCAATATGCCAGGATGAGTACAATGTGGTACGTCGGTGGGAACTCTACCCGCACCTTCGGCAGGACATTGATCAGGTTCTCCAGGGAGGAGTACTGGAGCGGTTTCGCGTACGGTTCTTGAACAATCACGAGATCTGCACTGGTGGATTCTACAATGGATTATACCTCGTGGACACCCTGAAGGCTGATTCCGCCACCGACCACCAACACAATGCCACCCCACGCTCTGCTGGAGGAGGAGGAGGAGGAGGAGGAGTGCGGCAGTTGCTGCTGCAGCTGCCACAGCAATCTGATGCATGCGACAGACCGCGTGATTCACTTCATTCGCTCGAGATGGACAGCATGTCATCTCTATTTGATGATGCTGGTGCACTGCTGGACACGTGTGTGACACAACTTTCGCCACCTCTTACCTCTTCCAATGGAGAGTGCTGCATGCTGGCTTCTTGTGGACACGTTGTCTTTCAGCTGACATATCCCAATCTTCAGCGTTGAACTGCTGCTGCTGCTGAAGCGATTCACCGAGGAGTTTATCTCCTTCACGTTTCTTTTTGTCGTTGTTGTTGTTGTCCTTTTGGTTCTTGCTTTCATCCCATCCTTCTTTGCATTTGTCTGCGAAGGAGGGGTTCAACGTCAGGACTGCATCTACGTAAAATGCAGGCAAACATACAAATCGACAGACTGAAAGGCAGAAAAAACCAGAGACGTTTCTGCACCTAGTGCTGAGAACTGACTATTTTGTTGGATTTCGGTTTTTCTTTTTTTTTTTTTTTCCTTTTTTTTTTTTCTTCTGTTTTTGTCCTTTGCACCTTCCGTCTTGGTGCGTTTCGCGATCCTCGTTTTTCTCATATGCACCGCACACAATTTAGAAAAGAAAACAGTGGGAAAGAGAAGTGTGAGTGTGTGTGTGGGAGGACAAGGAAAGAGGAATCAAGACAATTGCATCATCATCATCATCGAGTAACTAACGATGGCAGTAAAATCTCTCCATACTGCAAGACGTTTGAAGTTCTTTGATCGCCCCGCAACCTCGTCAAATGGCATTTCGACGTCCAACGTGCCATGCGACATTCCGATAGTCCGCATGTTCACACCGGAACGAGACACATGGGATGGACGCTATGAGTTTAACGGCTGGCCAGGTGTCTTGGTCATTATGTTGGCCTCCCACCTTCTCATTTATTACTTTTGGGTTTGCATTGAGCAGTTTCAGGGAACGTTGATCTATCCGGGCCACCCAATGCTCGAGGGAGAGTCCATGATTCATGTGTTTGGGAGTTACTTGCGCACTCACGCCGCGCCCACGTGGGCGACACTTGGTATGTTCACAGCTTTCTTGCTGCTGCAGTATACACTCGCGGTGGTAATTCCAAGCGTACGTGTGGAAGGACTTCCTATCCCAAGTGAGAATGGCTACCGCCTGGTCTACAGGTGCAACGCGTTGTACGCCTGGTACAGCACGCTACTGATCATTGCAGTACTGCATTTCACAGACATCTTCCCTATTTGGACGATACGCAGGGATTACGGTCGCTACTTGACGATAGCGACGGTTTGGGCCGACTTCATTTCTCTCTGGGTGTATGTTGCTGGTCTTCGCAGGCCAGTTCGTATGGCACCGAATGTGCTCTACAACTTTTTCATGGGCTCTGCCTTGAACTTTCGCCTCCCAGGCGATGTGGACGTCAAGTTATTCACCGAATGCCGAAGTTCATGGGTCTTACTAATGATTCTCACGCTAGCCAATGCAAATGCAATGCACCATGAGCTTGGCTACATCACGGGAAATATGTTCTTCATTGTTTTTGCACACCTCCTGTATGTGAACGCGATTCAGAAGGGCGAGGAATGCGTCATCACAACGTGGGATGTGTTCTACGAAAAGTTTGGGTGGATGTTAGCCTACTGGAATACATGCGGTGTGCCTTTTCTGTACTCCATGCAGGGTATTTACATTCAGACGGTGCTCAAAGAACGTTCCCACAAGCACTGGCAGTTGGCACTTATGTTTCTTGTTCTTTTATTTGTGTATTTTGTATGGGACACCGCCAATTCTCAAAAGAACCGTTTTCGCATGAAGCGCAGTGGTGTCCCTGGCCACGTCATCTGCCGCAGGGCATTTCCGCAGCTTCCGTGGGGCCACATTGACAATCCTCGTATTTTACAAAGTGATCGTGGAGAACTTTTCGTGGATGGCTGGTACCGCTACGCCCGTAAGATTCATTACACCGCTGACATTACCATGGCCTTCCTCTGGGGTGCGTCATGTGGGTTTGACTCCTTCATTCCTTTTTTCTACGTTTGTTTCTTCATTTCACACCTCGTGGATCGTGAAGCCCGCGACAACCACCGCTGCAAACAGAAGTACGGCGACCTGTGGGACGAATATTTGCGGCTGGTGCCGCACAAGCTGATTCCAGGCATCTATTAAGCATCATATTACCAGCAGCCCGTGCACATGCATGCACACTGACCTTGCTGCACCTCCTCCCCTCCTCCCCTCCTCCCCCTTTTGAATTTTAATTTTAATTTTCAAGAGAACACGACAAACGGGGAACTCCCCTTTTCTTCTGTGCATTTCCCTTCTCTCGTATCGCATAGTCATGGGGGACGAGAAATGCGATGAGGCAAGTCTACAAGCAGCGTCAACAATGCGCATGGTAGCGGGTAAGTGGAGATAAAACCAGATGGAAAAGAAAAAAAAGGGGCAACACCAACGGCAAATAAACGCAGAGAAGCGTCGACTACAATGCGAGAGGGTGATGGAATGGAGAGTTAAACAGAGTGCGTGGCTAATATGTAAAATATATAGCGATGCAATGAAAGGTGGTGGGGGATGGGGATTCTTCTTTGTTTTTGTGGGGTGTGTGTTGGGTCGAGGAATGGTGTACGGGGGCGTCGTATCTTGTGCGGCCCTTCTCGGCCCCTCTCAGCCCCTTGGGCATCGTGCGTGTGCTGATGGGAGATGAGGAAAGACGGATGTGAGTACATGAAGTGCGCTAAATAACTCTACAGTAACACTCAAGAGGGGATTTGTCATCGTGGCTGGCGGGGGAAGCAACAGGTGTGGTGTTTTCATCGCAGATGAACCCAAAGGGAAAAACTCTTGGAAATGGCACACACGCGCATGCCGTACAGTCTATCAATGTTATTTATTTATTTATATGCCGTTCTTTTCAACTTATCATTTCATTACTATTATTATTATTATTATTATATATTTCCTTTTTTATTTTGTTTGGGGGAAAAACAAAACAAACAAAAAACACAAACGCCGTTATATCGCCTTCTTTTTTTTTTTTGTTATTGTTGTTGTTGTTGCGTGTGAG
>JASANX010000821.1:0-28681 GCA_030849745.1 Trypanosoma scelopori
GCGGCGTGTCTTGCGAGTTTCCCCAGCATATGCTCGCGGATGGCGCGCTGCCGCAGAGCCCGCGGAGGACACGGGGCACAACACCGCAGCAAGGATGAATCCACGAGGCACCGCATGGCACGACGCGACTTCAGGCCGGACATCGCGAGAACAAGCCAACGCAGAGCCTACTCTAGGAAAGTGGTCTGCACCTGGTAAGCGGCCCGGAAATTAAAGAACAAGAAAATTTAGAAGGCTCCGCCTTCCTCTGCGAGTGCCAGGCCTTTGTGACAAAAGGCTTTTGTCCCATGTTGGGCGCTGTTGTCCCGCAGGTTCAACCGCTAGACGGGCGGTCATTGCACGCCACTCCCACTCTGCCCAGCGCGCCGCGGTGGGAGTGCGGCAACCTGTACGCCGGTCGTTGGTCTTTCTTCGCCCATTGTAGCGGATTCCAGGGTGGGAGATTTGCGCGTTCGGCCATGGAAAGAAGTGAGTGATGATACAGGATGCTTGTTGTCCGCAGTGCCTCTGGGAAACGGCGGCCTCCCACACTTCACAGGAGGACATGCCAAACCCCATTGGATGTAGGCAGCGCGAGGGGGCAGAGCTGATGTGCTGCACCGCTTTCGTGTCCTTGAGAGTCCATAATGGAGCACTCTGGGCTCTCCTTTTAAAGGAGGTGTGTTTCGCGAAACAATGGTCAAAGCTTCATTTGGCAATGGAGGGGGTTCACTCCGTCTGCGCGTCACCTCGGCAGCTGTGTGTGTGTGCCCCCGCGCTTGTCCTTTCTAACGCTGCGATGGGGGCAGCGGAGACCCCGTATGGGACGGAAGAGAAGATGGTTTGGCACAGACTGGCAGGATCTCCATCACCACCGACATCGGATTGCTGATGATGCGGGGTCCGCCGGTTTGGCCTTCCCCGAGTTCTGCATTGCCTGGGTCAAAAGTCCGATATCCACCCCCACGCGCTGCGGCATCCACCATGCCATATTGCCTGCGGACTGCGGATCGACGAAGCCCATGTTTATTCCGCCTGTGGCTCGTGAAATGGCAAAAAAAGGGGAGAAGAGAAAAAAGGTGGCACATGAGGAGATATGTTGCGCAGCTAGGCGCTGAGTTTTGGTGCTGTTCGTGCTTCACTTTCATATTATTTTTCTTCAGATTCGGCTGTTTTCCAATCCAACTGCCACGGGCATTGCGCCGATGTTTGCCTGCCTGCCGTCACGTGTCGCGCACTGTGGTTGCGACGTTGCTCTTCTTGTCGCTTCCGTTCTCCTGGGGTGGGTTGCCGTAGATGCAGAGACTTTGCTTAAGGCATTGCGCAACATTGTGCGCTCTGCGGCGGTCAGATGGCAAGGACCATCTCCGGTTGCCTCATCGAGAATGCGGCGCGCCTCCAGCGTTACCAAGTGTAACGCCCTCGCTCGCCTTTCGTCTGCCGGCAGTGATGTGTCACTACGTTTGGCAGAAGCCAAAAAAAATAAAGATCGGGCCACTGTTGAACGACCGTGCTGAGCATCGCTCAGCAAAGGGGATGCCGTGACAAACGAGTGAACAATTTCCACCATTTGCACAGTTGCGGGGATATCGTTTTTCACGAGGAGAGTTCCCAGTGTTGCGACAGCCAAGCGAAAGGAGAAAAAGCCAGATGCGAATGGTGAAGGAAGGCATCGGGGAGTTTCCAGAGAAGTTTGCATTGCATGCAAACACTCCACTACCACTGTTTGCGCGCACAAAGGTGCACCTTCCAGTAGAGCGCAGGCCCGCAGGAAAAGATCCCACGCAGCCCCGGTTGTCAAAACATGGGTGTGACGGCGGATGCAACGAATTACCTCCACCAACACCAATGTTGCTCCCTCCACTTGAAGGCTTGCCTCGCCTATACGAACGACTTGCGTCATACTCAAAATGTCACCGATGATGGTTCTATTCAGAACACTGTGAACTGGGACGGCAATCCGGTCAACTGCCTCCGCACCACAAGCGGACGAAACACCCAAAAAGACGGCGGCGACTTGTTCCAACGTCATCGCGTGCACATCCGCTGCAAATCCAGTTTGCTTGACTACCTGGCTCGTTATAAAGCGACTGACTTTTTCCAATACCGGTGTTGTTTTGACTCCACTCCGCGTCCAGAACTTTATTCGCGCAGGCGGGCGAATGCCATACTGAGAAAAATTTCTGGCGTCTTCAAACCTTCTCAATTCTTGTACTGCAGCGCACATTCCCTGAAGCTCCGAAAGACTCCATGTGAGAGTGGTGTCAGTAGACAACAGATTCACCAGGGCTTCAGTGGCAGCATCTACAAGCTGCAGACAGCGGACTTTAAGTAGCACAGGGTCTGTCTGTAGTATACTCGACGACGACGACGAGGAGGATGATGAAATCGTTGAAAGTTTAGCCGCGATCACGGCGGAGAGAAATTGTGTCAAAAGAGAACAGAGGGAACTTGTCTTTGTGAAGAGAGGCCAGAATTGCTCTACCACGGCCACCAAAGCTGCCATCTCATCCCAGGTCATATTAGGACATTCGATGAGCACATCACAGCTACAGGCCTCCATAACACGAGAGACCGCCTCCAATTGCCCATACCTGTCCTTCGTCCCCCCAGCACCACGCAACACTTCTGTGAAGAGCAAAAGCGCTGCGCTGACGAGTTCAGATGATAACCTGTGTCGTATGGCATTTGCAAGAATTAGGCTGAAGTCGTCGAGATTTAGCTGAAAACTTTTCCGATTCTGGCGAAGATCCGAAAGAAGCCGCTCACTCAAGGCCCGCCGAAGTTCACATGACAGTCCCTTTGCACTCTGAAGCGTGGATGGCGTAGCATGCGGCTGTTCACTGCCCATTGTTTGAACCACCGAGAGGGAGCTGAGAGAAAAAAAATGTGCCTCGAGCGAGCGTGATGGGTTTGTTCGCGAACTGGAGTGAATACGGCGGATAAGGACATCAAACGGCAACGTTGCGATCTGGTGCTGCACTATTGATATGCAAAGAGACTTTCCCTTCATGAATCCTACACGTGAGGGGTGTGTGTGGGCTAAATATCAAGACACATGCGTCTAGTCCCTACTCCCTCACCTCTCCCCCGCACGCACGCCACTGTGCTTCGATCATCACAGCCACACAGGGACACACACACACACACACACACACACACACACACACAAACACAACCAAACAAACAACCTCTAAACCCCTTCCCACCCACCCCCTCCTCCTTTCTGGTTATGTTATGCCTATTTCTCTTTATGAAGACTCTCCTGTTTCTTCTTCTACCACCCCATCGTCCGCATGTCCAATATTAGGGGCAGGTAGCGGAAGATCCACCAATGTTTCCACGACAGGTTGAGACGACATCGCTGCTAAAAGCTGATTGATTGCGTCCAAAACCTCGTTGTTAGATTCTCCCCTCTCTGGCGACGCAACTGGGGATGCGGAACCAGCTAAAGGGGTGGCGGTCGTGTGAGGCGCTGCGGCAGACGTGTTAAAACGCTCTATTCTGCTCAGGAGGTCTCTCTCTGCCCCAAGCTGCGCCTGCAAATGCTGACGCTCCCCTAATAATGTACCAAGGCGCTTCTTCCACATCGCATCACCACGCTGCTGTGCCTCGGCGATGTGATGTGCCAGCTTTTCACCAAACTCTTGACAGGCTCGCACAAATGTGTTTTCCATTTCATTCAGCCGTTCTTCCTGCTGTTTCACCACTTCTGTCAGGTGGCGAAGATGCGCTGTGTTCTCAATGGAGTGCGTTCGTTCCTGTTGCTCGACTGTCTGTGCCATGTAATTACACATGCGCTCCATTGCATCCAACACATGTTGCAACTCGCTCTCACGGGAGTTCCATGTGTCAGCACTTCGGCGCGCGAGTTCAGCAAATTTCGCCCGCTCTTCCACCAATACCCCACTGAGTGAAGAAGTAAAGCCCGCCTCGGCGCGAAGCAACTTCAACAGACTACCAAAGGTGGTCAACAGCCTTTGTGTGAATGCGACAGATGTCTCATAACACTTGCGCAATCCCTCTTTTTCCAAGCGCAGTGCGTCGCTGGACTGCACCAACGCTGCATTGGTACCCAGAAGCTCTGTCATGGTGGCTTCACGCGCTGCTAGCGTGGCCTGCATCTCTGCCTGCATGGCTTCCAACTGCGCCTTTAGATGATCACGTATTGCCGTAACTTCCTCAAGCTTCTTATGACAGACTTCAAGTTGTTCCCTACCCTCTGTAATCTGATGCTGCATGCTTGCAAATGTCCTGCGGCGCTGCAAGCCACCCTCGGTGGAAGTGACTGCCTCTAGGGCGGAAAGGACGTCATTCGCTTCGGACTCTGCTGACATAATGGCCTGCAGGATGGAGCCACCACCCTCTTCTGCAGCTGCATGGTACATGGTTTCTCGCGTGACAAGTGCAGTGACACGTTCCTCACGTAGCGCAATGTGTCGATGAAGCATTTCCTTTTGCATGTTCAACTGTGCTATGTCGTTTTTAAGCTCTTGCGACTGCCGCATGGCCTGCTGAATGGCTTGTGGATCAACCAGAAACTCTGAACTCGCAGTGGCATACTTCGCGGCGGCCTCTCGTATTGCCACACAACAGCTGCGTAGATCGTCTTCACGCATGTGATGCGCTACGGCGGTGGCGAGACTGGAGCGCAGGTAATCGCGCTCCACCTCTAGCCCCGCACACTCCGCCCGCAACGCCTGGTTCTCCTCCCGCATGCGAGAAATCTCATCCGCAAGACTGACAAGCTTGCTTGTGACTGTGGAGCGAGTACGTTCCATCTGCGCCAGTTTTACCCGCAAGGGGCGTAACAGTCGTTCCTTTGTGCGTAGATGTTGCACCTCTTCCTGAAGCTGCTGCAGCTCCTCCCGCCCCTCACGCCAGAAGGTAATGAACTCGCGCCGGACAAAGTCAGGATCATCAAGGAATCCCTCCTCGAGTCGTCGTCGCTTCGAGGCAAGTGTTTCATCGGCTTCCGTCTGCCGCTGTTGCAAGCCATTAATAGTACTTTCGAGTTGCTCAATTGTTCTTATGTGAGTTGCCACCTCCTCTTGTTCTTTGGATTCACGGGACTCTAGCACGGCGATTCGTTGCAACAGATTTTGTATGGTTGACTGGGCGAGGCTCACCTCCTCCTCCAGCTTTCTCTCTCGCAGTGCGTGCAAGATACACCCACGCTCTTGTGACTCTTGTAGCTGCAGGCGAAGTAACTCACGCTCCGAGTCCAACTTGTGCAACGTCCCGCGCATCCCTTCCAACCGCTCGAGCAACTGCGGCAGGACAAGAGAAGCGTGAGTGCCATCCTTGACAAGTTTCTCCGCCGCCACCGCCGCCTCCTCAGTCTGCTGCTGCACCTCTCCTAGTTTTCGGCGGAAAACCGCGTCGGAGGCACGGAGAGAGCGCAGTTCGGCCAGCAGCGGAGGTGACAATTGTTCATCGGTTGCTCCCGCAGCAGCTGCTACCGCCTCCTCTTCAAGCTCCAGCACGCGACGCTGCAGCACGTCCCTCTCGTGCATCAACGCCTCCACTTGCCCATTTAGAACCGCCACACGCTGTGTCTGCATGTCACGCATTTGACACTGCAGCTCCTCGTTCTGTGTACCCAACACACGCAACGTCTCCACGAGAGCCGAGACACGCCCCAACCTAATTTTTTCCCCTTCTCCTTCTCCTTCCTCCTCTGTGTCATTGCCCAGCAGGAGTGTCTTTGAAATGGCATCTTCTAGCGCGCCCTTCGCATCGTCAAAGAAACTCTGCAATTGCTCCTGCAGGACATCATGCAGTATGCGCTCATCTTCAGGAAGGGCGACTCTTGTCTTGAGCTGAGCATTCTCCGCCAGCAATAAAGGAAGCAGGACACCTGCGGTGTCGCCAACAGACGACATACGTACGCTTCTCGCTGTGTTCTTGCCGAATAAAGCAAGACACAAGTCGACAAACACACCCACCCCAAGAAAACAACAAGGAAAAGAAAAGAGCTAACCGCAATCAACTGAAAAGGAAACACAACAACAAAGAAACACGACTGGAGGGAGACTTAATCCACCAACCGTTTCGCGGAGAAGGCGGAAACGACAAACCAGTACATAATGTAGACGCATAAATGCACCGCATGTGTGTGTAGATTCCCCCCTAATTTCCCTTTCTTCATTCTGCCCATCGCACACACACACACACACACACACACACACACACACACACACACACACACACACCAAAAAAAAAAAAAAAAAGGAGGAAAAGAAAAACGAAAAAAAAAAAAAAGGTTCAGTCCTAACTTCCCTCCTCATTTTTTGTCGCTACAATACCACCCTGACGGTGGATCGGTGGTGCATACCGAGGAGGATGTTGGTACACGGGGAGTGGCAACTCTCCAGAGCGCAGCTGGGCCTCCAGCGGTGCCCCGCTGTCGCCATGACGCCGGTGACCATTCTGAAAAAGTCTGCTCTTCTTTGAAATGTCACGGGAGTGATAATTAAACGCAGCCCCGCGGTGACCATCGCTGTCAGCATAACCCCCCGCACTCATCGTGCCGCGCGCAAAGCGGGCAACGAGACACACACTACGCATCGTGATGCCAAGCTTTCGCGGCTCGGTCCATTCCACGGGAAATGGATTCAAACCGCATTCACCAATGCGCTCCATTGAGGTTGGGAAATCCTGATCTACCAGCACATCATACACCGCATTGACACCACAGAGGTGCGACAGAAAGCAGCAGCCTGGCTCAACACGTAGTATTTGCCACGGAACCTTGCGAATGGCAGCCGCGGCCGTTTCTGCTGCATGCCTGCCATGATCAGTGTCCTGCACAATAAGAGTACGCTTACCAGCAAAGGCCATAATATCAGCTAGAGGAGGGGCATCAGGTGACATTTCAATCGGTTCCACATTCAGCGCGCGCTGCTGTGCGGCAGCCGCCTCGTTCGATGCAGAGGCACCAGTGAGAGCCATCATGCATAACTTATTGGTGCGCGCGGTTCCATAGGCCATGAGAATACCATGCGAGGTGGAGACAAAATCACCAGCGCTTGCAGCACCGCCTTTGATGTCTTGAAGGATGTGATTAAAGTCACCTGTCGCACCACAGCCTCGCAAATAACGAAGTGTTTCGCTAATCTCTGAGCTGCGATGCTCCCTACCGTATTTTGGCATTGGCAGAACAATGTCATAGTGCTGAAAGAGAATATCTGCGACAAACAGACAGTCATAGTAGGGGCAAGCACGCATCTCGTGAATCTGTTCCACGAGTTGCGTCTGCTTCAGCGCCAAGAAAAGGTCTTTTACTTGGCGGAGAAACAGCTCTGTGTCGATCTCCTCCCCACTAGGGCTGTGCGTTGGGATCACATTCTGCGGGGGAATGCGGTAGAGCGCGTTCACGTAGCGCCGAGTGGAGATAAAAAGTGGCACACACGACGACGACAACGACGACGACGGCAACAACAGGCACTTCTGCAGTTGCCGCGGGGCGAACCCAACAATCGCCATGCCACCTACAAGAAGCGACCGCATCCCTAACACACACACAGAGAGAGAAAGAGAGAGAGAAAGAGAGACCGAAGCGGACAAGAAGAAGCAAAAAAAAAAAAAAAAAAAAAACGGTATCGTGTATAAAATCATGTACCTCCTACTCTCCCCATCCCCAACTTTTTTTTTTTTCCTTTTTTTCTTTTTTCTTCTTCTTTTGTGTCGCTTCCGGCCGACGCACAAGAACAAAAATACACTGCGGCTAACCCCCCCACCCCTCCACAATTAGTGCAGCAAAAGAGGAGCCTCTCCTACCGCCGCGTCAGGCTGTGATGCGGCCGCATCTTTGCCTCCACGGTGCTGTCTGCGGCGGGTTCCGATAACACCGTCAAGGCGTGGTACATCGCCGGGATGAAAATCGGTCAGCACAATCTTTCCCCGCGTGTGCCCCGTCGCAATGACATCAAGTGCAGTTTCAGCACGTCCAAATGGTACCGTCTCCAGTTGTAGCCGGAAGGCACCAAGCTGATAAAGCTGAAGCGATGCATCCAAAACACGTCGAAGGTTGCTGCGGGCGAGAGAATCCCGGTAGAGACCACCGAGAAACACATAACTAAGAGAGAGCTGCCGGAGAAAAAACACATCACCGCACGATGGCACCGGCCCAGGTAGAACGCAGATGGCTCCACCAAAGCGGAGCGCTTCCGCGTGGTGTACAGCAAGTCCCGCATCGGCAACCTCGAGTACATAATCAACACCAATACCATGCGTGCGTGCAAGACACTCACCTACGACATCTGCAGTCGTGTAGTCCATGACTACCTTGGCTCCAAGTCTCTTCACATACTCGACATTCACACTGGAACACGACGCCAATACGTATAACCCAGCGTATTTCGCCAGCTGCACCGCTGCAGAACCAACGCCTCCGGATGCACCACTGATAAAGATGCTGCGCCCAGATTCCACGCGCAGCTTATCAAAGAGCGCCACATACGCCGCACCAACTGCGCTGGGAATTGCGGCAGCCTCTACAAAGTCAATCACGTCGTCTTCTGTAGAAATCGGGATTTTGCTAACCGCATCAGCATGCGCCAGAGCGTACTGGCAGAATGTACCACCAGCTGACTGCATCATGTCGGCCATAAAGACAACGCGGTCCCCCACTTGCAAAGGGTACTCCTCCTGCTGCTGCTGCTGCTGCTCATCAGCATTCCAGCCGACACTCTCCACAATCCCAGCACCATCTGTGCCCATCACGTACGGGAAGGGAAACTCTAATGACCCATGAGGTGAAGGCGGCACTGTGGCACCACCGAAAAACCCACCACGTTTACTGCTTCCGCAAAAGATGGCACGCTTCACATCGACAGGGTTCACAGAGGCGGCGTAAACCTTCAGCCGCACCTGCGTGGGGCCGGGCGGGGGCACCGCCAAATTATTTGAGCGCACAATGGCCGACGAAGACCAGGAACGGATGCTATTCGGCACACACCAACCATCACACATCAGCGGGCACTCCTGAAGGGGTTTTGCAGCCGCCATACCGCTGCCATCGTCAGCGGCGGAGACACGTGAGGTTCCTGCACCCATGGCTTCCAAGATTATTTCTCCTGCGATACAAATACACCTTGAGAATGTAGTAGCGTTGGGTTTGAGAAGAGGAAGAAGAAGAACACCAGAAACAAGAGCAAAGGGCTGAAGTTGGCACCCTTTTCACGTCCCACACACACACACACACACACACACACACACAAAGCAATGAAGAGATCATGGATTGGATAAACACACAACACAGAAGGTGTTTTTTTTTAAAACAAAAAAAGAACAGAAGGGAGAAAAGTGACACCAGGAGAAAAATCTGTGAGAACGTGTAGCAACATTCCTCCCCCCTTCCGCGCCTTCTCATCTATAAAAGTAGTCCCCATTCAAGCATCTCCGTCTCGGTGCGTGCGTCATCCATCACACGCATACACTTTCGTTCACTTCCCTTCCATTCACCATCGAAGAATGAAATGACAGGGAAGGGAAGGGAAGGGAGAGGGGGCAGAGGTTGTGTGTGTGTAAGGCGTGAGCAGTGAGAGAGAGAGAGAGAGAGAGAGAGAGAGGCAAACCGGAAAGAGAACGTGTTCCAAGATGGAGCAACATGAATTGAGTGACACACGGCACGGAGAGCCTTCACTAGACGCCGTCACCCGCACGCGGTCGTTTGCGCGCAAGCTCCAATAAAGTCATATCATCCTCACTATCATCTCCGTCACCACATCCATCATCGTCATCATCATCATCATCATCATCCGCATTGGGAGCAGCGGCGGATACTGCTTCTTCTTCTTCTTCATGCCTGCCCAGCTTATCCTCGCCGGCATTATTCATGTTGTTGGTGTCGCTTCTTTTGCTGTTCTTCTTATTTTCACTTGCCTTTGATCGCGATGGTTTCGCAAAGAGGCGCTCATCCGTCACTGGCCACGGCTCAGCACGGCGCACCAGCGTATTGTGCTGTCGCTCGTAGTAGCGGCGTATTGTTCGGAGAATTTCCGCCCGAGCAACGCCCACACACCACTGCTGCTGCCGCATGGCCTCGACAATCGCATTTGGGGATATCTTACTGTTCGCCTTGATGATCGCATGCATGCCATCCAGCTCCTCCTCCAGCATCTCCCGACGATTGCGTAGAGCAGCCGCGATAAGCCGCTGCCGCTGCTGTTGCTGCTCCCATTCGTCTTCTTCAACTTCCACCAGCCCGCTGCCCCCGAGAGCACCCCTGGTAGAGCTGCTGTTGCTGGTGTTGACCGGGGGACCAGAACTGGAACCACCCATCGCCCGCAACTCCTGCTGCAACACGGAGGTGAACGTGGCACCATCCAACACGCAAGACACCCGTTCCAGCCTGTCGTACTCGCGCAGAGGGTGATCGAGCACGGCTACGCCAACAAAAGGTCCACTAAAGGCTGGTACCAGTTTGTCCTTGTGGCGCAAGCGATTCACACGACGCTGCTGCGCCTCCAGCATGCGCCGTTGCAGTTCCACGTCCGAGTCATCCTCATCATCCTCGGCATTTTCGTCGTTGATAAACTCATCATCGCTGCCGCCAAGACACGAATCACCACTGTCTTCCTCATCCTCTGCGTCACTGCCACTGGAGGCTCCGAGGTCCTCATCCCCCTCCACTACATCCCAGTCATCGCCAGAGTCATACTCGTATTCAAGATTAGACAACCGTGGCATATCACCACCAGCATCAAACCGTGCAAGTTGAAGCAACTCCTGAAGATTGAGAGCATCTTGGTTATTGTAGGTCCCAAAATAGGGTGGACGTGACTGGCACGGATCGTAGCCAATCGCATAAAAACCACAAAAGACCACTTCGTTCTTGAAACCCGCACGCGGCGCTGGGAGGCTCACGTGAAACCTACAGGGACAGTGCTGTAATGCCGCGTTATAGTTGCCATTATTGTTATTGTTGTTGGTGTTAGTGATGACCTCCTCCATCATTGCCGCAAAAGACGAGTATCGCCACACTCCCCCCTCACGCAGCTGCACGCCCTGTTTTTCATCCCCCATCACATTGTCTCGATTACTGCCACAGCAAGTCACAGAGGGGTGCATTAGTGATGAGGAGTTCTCATCCAAAATGATGGTCTGCCCTTCCCGCACCTGCTCGTGCTCCTGCTGGTGTTGCAGTACATCGTCATCATGGCACCAAAACCGCAGTGCGGGAGGCACCACCCGCTTGTCCTGCAGAAATGGTGTGAAGAGCTTATTTGTACCACTTGCAGCGGGTGTTGTTTTTTTAGTGACGCTTACAAAACCGAAACTTGAGAGACTACGCGCGGCAGAGGTTGACGGCAGGGTGGTAACTGGTGTCTTTGAAGATGCCTTGCCTTTGCGGGCCGGGGTGCAGCATTCTTCGGTTGAACACAACCGCTCGGGGACGGCACTTTTCCTGCCAGAATTTCCCTTCCGCGCGCGCTTAGACGACGCCGAGGCGCACAATGCCAACGGAATATCATCATCATCATCATCATCATCATCACCACCACCACCGTTACGGTTCTTGTTTTTACCATCTGCACCATCTGCCGCATTGCAATTATTGTTTTCTGCAGCGACTGCATGGCGCAGCGCGAGGGCAACGGCCGAGCTCACCACATTATCTGTCGCCAGAGGTGTCCTCCCCTCGAGACCATATTCTTCAGCGGGTGTCTGGAAGTCGCCTGCAGAACGCGACTGGGGGCATGTGCTACCGCCTTCACCGCTCTGCCGCCGTTCCTCCGCCGCACCCCACTGGTTCGCCGTTGTGTGTCGCTGCAGCAGCCGTACGGCTTGCTCGATCTGCCCCGGCGTCATGCTGCGCAAGAACTGTGTTATCTCATCCATCTCCATCTCCCCTGTGCCGCCTTCCGCCCCCTCGTACCCACCACCCAGTGGATTCTCTGCGCTCTTGAATTTCCGCTCTTCCTATTCCACACCTATTCCAGCGTCTCCACGGGGAATGTCGCAGAATGCAAGAAAAGAATGAGAGGAGGAGAGATCCACGGCGGCATTAGTTATGAACATCACGAGAGCAACAAAAGAAAAGCAAAATAACCGGCAGCGCATTGTAATGGGTAAACTGCATTACCAAAGATCTTCTCTTGACACACTGGGCAGCAAAAAAGTCCACTTGTTAGTTCACTTCTTTTACATTGTTTCGGCAGCCTGTCCTCGTTGATAGCACCTCCCCCTCCCCCCCCCCCCCCCCCGGATGGTGGGGGAACTCGGCGGGAGCAATTAGCAACGTGCAGATGAATGGGGAAGACTCGAGAGTCCGTTAATCAACCTCTCAACTGCCGCAGTAGGCGGTGAGCGCGAATGTGTCCTCTCGCAGTGTCTCGGAGTGCACATCGGACACATGGTGGAGAAAAGAATTAATTTCCTCAGGGGTGAATGACGGCTCTTCACCACCGCCGGCAGCACGTCTCTCCAGCACTTTTCGGATCTCCCGAGTACTGATGTAGCGCGTCTTCTGGCCATCGCACATGCCTCCTCTCAGTGATGACCAAAGCACATCAAACGCGTCATCCATGCACACAGAGTCCCCACGCTCCACTTTGCTGGCGACGCGATGCGGTGTGGCAGCCTTCGCCACCCTATTATCGACCTTCGTTGGGTCGTACACGAGTATCCCCGTACGCAACATATCTATTGCTACCATCTCCAGCTTCCTGCGGTCCGCCATCAGCACCGGCACGTTGCATTCCATGGAGGAATCCGTGACGGAAATACAGGAATCCATCATCATCTCCTCCCGCATCTCCTCAATCGTATCGCGCGGCTCCTGCGGCGGTTGGTTCGCCAACGATGGCACCGACTCGGTCAATTCCATCGGATCCAAAGGAGGTTTGTGTTCAGAAAGCACAAGCCAGCCAATCTGCCGCATCTGCTGCGTGTTTGGGTTGAAGCCCAGCGCACGCACAATGTGGGGAACCGCCGTCATGGGGACAAGTGCCGCAATTTCCTGACATATCTTTGTTTCTCGCATCTCGAACGTCGTCGAATCAATCGGTGGCTGCGCCAGTGTGAAGGCTTTGATGGCTAAATCAATGCGCCTCAGATAGGAGGCGGTGATACACTCGCGAACACGCTTGGGAATGTACCATGACTCATCCAGAGAGAGTCGAAACGGTTCGTCGGGATCAACAGAGATGTTGAGCGTCTTGTTTTTCTTCCGCCCCAACCCCTTTGACTTTTTTGGTGGCATCCGTGTGTATATATATATATGTGTATATGTGTGTGTGTGTGGGTGCTATGCGCAGTGATCTGATCCGGCGTGCCTCTCCTTCAGTCTAAGTTCTTCCGCGTCCTGCAAAGCGAACAGTATTATAATTAGTACAATATAATATTGTATTTGGTGCTGCGATCCACTTGAAGATGCAAAAACAAACAAACAAACAAACAAACAACAGGGGGGAAAGAGCATACATAAATAACCACCACCACCACCACCACCACCACCACCACCACCAGCAGCAGCAGCAGCAGCAGCAGCAGCACGCTCGCGACCAAGTGGCTTCTTCTTGTCTGTGTGTGTGCGTTTCTTTATTTGAAAAAAAAAAAAAAAGAAAAGAACTTTCTGCTGTTGCTGTTGTTGTGGCGCTTGAAGCGATTTAACAACAGCAACAGCAGAAATTGCAGAGAACAAATATATAAATATATATATATATATATATATATTGTAGCGAGTGGGGGGCAAGCGGATGGAGAGAAATGAACAACAACAACAACAAAAACAAAGAAGAGCTCTTCGTCCCGTCCGGGATTTTCTCATCATAGGCAGGTGGAGAGATGGCCGCAGTTGCTGAACTACCACCGCATCATCCTCACGCACGCACGCACGCACGCACGCACTCACCCACCCACCAATTCATCAGAGGACCCGCCCGCCAGCAACCGACAGACGCGGTCAACCGTCTTTGCCACCTTCTTTGCCGCCATCTCGGCGTACGTTGCCGTACGTTCGAGTCTAACAAACTGCAAGGAGTCGCGCAGCAGGGCAGTGGTGCCGTACGTCTCCCGCAACTTTGAGGCAAGAAAGTAGAGCTCCCTGTCCTCCAGCAGCGCCACCAAGTACGGCGCGGCCTCGGCGAATATGTTGAAATCGGGCGTCAACCTTCTACCGAGACCCTCACCGACCACCACGGTGAGGACCAGCGAGGCGAAGTTGCCGTCGATTGGCGCCTTGTTCTCCCGCAGCGTGTTCATGATCTTACCAAGGACAGGACCAATACGAATGCTGCTCAACTTGAACCCATCCGTGGTTCCCGGGGCCACCAGGCTGAATATTTCACTCATGTCGGCGCGGAACTTCTCACGGTTCACGTCGCGCCGTCCACCGCGTGAATCCGGCATGCGATCGAGCATGAGATCTGCTCCCAGTTTGCCGTCACCGCATGCCACCGCGGCAAAGAGCGCGATGAAGTTGTTGCGCTCCTTCTTTGACAACGTCGTCGTAAGCCCCGCGTCCAGCACGACGAGCTCATGTCGAAGCTTCACCTTTCCGTCCGGGTACCTGTTCGCAGCTGCAGATTTTGACGCGGATAGGGCGCACTGCGGCGCACCGGGGTTCGTCCGCAGCAGTATGTTCCCTGGATGCAGATCGGAATGGACAAAGTTGTCCTCAAAAAGCATCTTGAGAAACATGTGACAACCGCGCTCCGCCACATCACGATAGTTTTCAACACTCTGCACCTCCTGTAGTGGTTGGCCCGACTCGAATGTTTCAACCAAGACATCCTCCGTGGACAGGGATGGAAGTGGCTGTGGGAAAATCACACCAGGGAATTCACGAAAGTTATATGTGAACTGCAGTAGGTTATCACATTCCACCCGTAGGTTCAGTTGTGAGCGAAGAAGGCACGAGAACTCGTAGAGACCGCATTCCATATCAAAGTATGCTGTGCTGGGAACGAAAAGGGTGAGAATCTTGACAAACCACCACATTGCAGCGATATCAGCCGCAATAAGCTCACGAATGTATGGGTGGGTGACTTTGATGGCCACCTCCGTGCCGGCGCGAATGCCATCCACCTCTTCACGGAGCACCCCACGGTGCACCTGTGCAATGCTACCACTGTTTACAGGCACTGTCTCAACCTCCTGCAGGTAGTACAGTGCATTACGGTGGGGCTGCTGCTGCTGCCGCTTCTCCTTCTTCTTCTCCTCCTGTTTGTGCTTCCGCCCTCGTCCTTCTCGCACCATCAACGACCCGGTTTCCGTCACCTGCTGCTCATGTTCCTCCAGCATCGGCGGTGCACCCCCTCCTGCTGTCACTTTTGCCCCCGCAGCATCTTCCTGCATGAGACGCACATCACACGGCGCAGCTTCACAAAACGTATTTCGAAGAATCTTCTCCGTATGCGACCAACTATGTGGTGTTGTATCATCATACAACTTCTCCAATGAAGCACAAAACACTGGAGGGAAGAAATCCGGCCGTGTTGCCATCCATTGCCCCAGTTTGATATAACTGGGTCCCATTGCGGTTAACGCAGCACAGAGCTTTTCAAACAGGACTCGTTCCTCGCACAGATGCAGAGCATACGTAAGAAAAGCATACCACAAAACCGGTACCACATGCGTGACAAGCAGCAGCATACGGACAATTACAAAACCATATAACAGAAGGAGAGGCAGACGATGCTGCAATTCACCAATGTGCACAACGGCTCTGTTACCACCACTCCCAGACATGTACTGCTGTGTGCACCGAGCCGGCAACCGTTGTAGCGCCCGATGATGATCCGTGGCCAACACCCGGCGGCGATAGAGCAGTGCTCCACCGCCGCATGTTGTCCCTAGACACAAAAACCCGACACCCACGAGATGCCAGAAGCTTCGCCGTGTCGCAGAAGTTCCCACACGTGCTGCCGAAGACATTCTCACGCTGATGGTGCGATGACACGAGCTGCGTTTAGCCTACTCCAAATCCCCCACCACAACCGCCACCCTCCTCCTCCTCCTCTTCGTTCTCCCCTCCACTCCCACCCGCTTTCCTTGGAAACTAAATTAGTTCTCCCCACCAACCACCCTGAAGATTATGTGTTGGTTTTTTAATTTTTTTAAAAAAAATTTTTTTTTTTGCCCCGTGGTCAACAAGCCCCAAGGAGGAAAAAGGGGGAATAAGTTAAGTGATGACACCGATGGTAATAATAGCACTACCACTACGAACGACTCTCCCCACAACAGCCGCGCACGCTCCCCCTCTCTCGCTCGCTCTCTCTCTCTCCATTTCCATTCTCCTAGCGACCCTTTTCACTTGTGCGTCCAATACAACAGCCCCTTTTAACGGTGGCAGAAGTGCACGAGCATTGAATATGCACATCTTCAAGGCTGAGCAAGTGCACCATACATAAACAAACAAACAAACAATCAAGCAAACCCCTCATCTCAAGAAGAAAACATCACCAAACAAATAAACAAACAGCGACATTAAAAAAAAAAGAAGCATGTGGTTGCAGGTCCGTATCAGCCCGGTTCATATTCGTCGATTCACCGGTTGACCAGATGTTTCATCGTTCCTCCAGCTCCGTGTCACACCACTTCGCCGTCAGCGGAGGGTGTACACGTCCACAATCAACAGAACGTCTCTGCCGAAATCGCCGCCGCCCAACGCACCAGATGCTCCCCTCCCTCGCACACACACACACACACACAGACACAGACACAGACACAACGTCATGTCATCGTCGTTTCCTCTTCGTGCTGTAAACCTCTCACTGCATAGGCATTGAGGCAGTGCAGAAGGAAGTGGCGCCGCAGTAGTAGTAGTAGCAGTGGGGTGTCACTGGTCGCCTTTCTTCTCGTTGCGTTCTGCGCGGCTGCCGCGACCTAACCCACAACAAAAGGCGAAGGGGGCTTTTCCGAGACTCCAGAGATTTCTACCGCTCGTGAAAAGGAAAACAGCAACAAAAAAGTGCCCCCCCCCCCCTCCTCTCTCTCTCTCTCCTCCTCTTCTCCGCCATTCAACATGTTGCAGTCGGGCAGCACACGGGTTGGTGAGATTGACGTACCGTCGATCCATTCCGCCGACAATGGCGTAGTGTGTGTGTGTGTGTGTGTTTCAGATCTCGCATCCGGGTAACCCGTGTGAAGGGAGACACTTCTGTTGCCAGTGTGTTTCTCGGGAACGAGACGTAAACGACTGAACCACCACCAGAATGCCCTCACCCCTCAGTTTAGAGAGAGTGAGAGAGGGAGAGGGGGAAAACAAAGAAAAAAAGAAAAGAAGCAAAATCCCCCACCCGCCCTCTCTGACAGCAGCGACGGCCTCTGTAGAAATCCCAACGCCATTCTATTCTTGTCACTTACCCTTGTGCCTCCAGTCAGCCACCACGCGAGGGATTGTGTTGCAGGAAGAGGGTGGAGAGAAGTGGGAAAAAGAATTCATTAGCCCCACCACCGCCACACAAAACTGCAAAAACACGCACATCATCATTGAAAGAAATACTGAAAAATATATATATATATATATATAAAGGAGAGTTCATATGTTGCTTCAATCAATCTCAGCCACAGCCTCTTCGACCAACTCCCGTTTGCGCTCTTCGTACTCCCTCATCACAACGTCATCCAGCTTGTTGCCTCTTCCGCTCCCACGCTGCTGCTGTTCTGCTACCAGCGCAGTGTATACCTGCTGCAGCTCTGGCACTGACTGCGCCACACGAAGTCGCGCCACGCTTCGGTACGACTGAAACAGTGGTGCCGTGCGTGTTTCACACAGGACACGTCTGCAAACGTTCGGCAACGCATCCAAACCCCCTGCAAACGCCTTGCCACCTCCCCATAGCGATGATACGTTGGCGGCAGTGCTCTTCGAAAAGAACTGAAGCCCAGTCATCCGCTCAATCTCAGCCACTGAGACTTGGTACGACACGAGAGGCTGCTCCACCGCGAGAGGCTCATTGGGCATCAAGAAAGCAGCAATCTCATGGCTTCCATCCGCCCTCTCGCCGAGGAAAACCTTGAAGAGGTGTGTCGGGACTGCCACATCATGCTTGCCAACAAGCTCGTAGCACACCACCTTGTGTGTTTTACTCCCATCAGCGCTGCCGCCCGACACGTGTTGTGCGGATGTCACGGCGGCCGGGCTACGCGGCTCAGTCCATCGCCAAGATCGAATATCACCGCGAACAAGACGCGGGTGGAACACGGGGCCTGTTACCACCCACAGCCCACCTTCGTAGTACCGCAGTAGCCTTTTTGTGAGGTTCTCCAGGCGCAGCCAATCCACAGCATTCATTGTCATGTCCTGCGGCACAACGTTTGCGTTCATGTTGAACGTCTGCGACATCTCCGACAGAGTATGCTTGTGAAACTGCGCTGCAGCAAGGTGACCTCGGCTTAGACCTCGCGTGTGCTGCCGCTGATTCTGACGGCGTCGACTTCCCCAACTGTAGTCATCCGGTAGCACCCGAAATGCCTCGGGCACGTCTGGATCCGCAAAGAACTTGATCGCCTCGCGTCGCACCACCTCATCCTCTTCTCCCTCTCCCTCCACCTCTTCTTTCTGCCTCCCTTTCGCCGCCGCCACCGCATTGGTACCGGCAGTATGGGGGAAGTACTCCAGCACCCAGTTGGGGATACGCCGTTCGTAATTGAGGCTCGCCACGAAGCCACCAAAGAAGCGCACCCGGTCGTCGGAGGGCAGACCTTTGCTCACGGTCTTCTGCATCAGGGGAGTCAACTCTGCACTCACCACCGGCGTCTCACTTCCAGCATCGTGTGGCGTTGAAACAACCAACTGCCCGGCCTGGTCATGCTGGCTTTTTTGTCGGTAATGTGTGCTGCCAGAGCGTTCCACAAACACTCCAACGGCACCACCCATGAAGGCTGCACTGAGGAGTGAGAACAAACGCACTAATGAGGAAGAAGATGATGTTGACGACATTCCAAGTCTCCCTCTTCCTACAGCAGAGTAAAGACTCTCCCCCCCCCCCCCCTCCCCCCTCCCACGCTTCCAACAGACAAACCGCAGAAGAAGGAAGAACAAAGTAGGCAACGAGAAGCAAAGCAACAGCAAGGCGAAAACTGCAGCGCCAGGAGGGATAATTTCAGTAGAACAACAACAACAACAACAACAACAACAAAATAGCCACGTGGGTCACCTCACTCTTTTTTTTTTTTTGTACTTCCTCCCGACGTAGTGTGTGTGTGTGTGTATATTTGTGTGACAATGGGACAACATAAATGCGTGTCTCGTGGTGGGTTGGATGGGGGCCGTGCGTAACGTGGTACCCGTCTTACATGTGAGCGCCACGGCAACCACCACCACCACCACCAACAACAACAACAACGATGACATCTACCGCTGCCGCTGCCGCTGCCGCCGCCGCCGCTGGAGCAGTATAGCGGGGTGGGGAGCGCAGCAGGGCAAAAACAAAAATCTAAACAAAACAAAACAAAAAAAAAAAAAACAGTAAATTAAAAAATATGAAAGGCTACAAAAGTATTGAACATGACACAAACACACGCAGAGTGCTGCACATCACCCAGCGCTTTCCCTTCCCCTCCCACCCCCCTCTTTCTCTCTCTCTGTGTGTATGTGACTTTGTCTCTTCTACTTTCAATGTTCTTTTTTTCTATATATATTTTTTTCTTTTTAGGGAAGGTGAGTAGGAGGAGGAGGAGGGGAAAATTATTTCTTTGGCATTCCTTTTGGGGGAAGGCGTTCACAGCTGCATGCACGAAACACACAAACACACACACACACACACACACACAGACAGTGGGAGAAAGAGAAAGAGACTGCATGTAGAATAAAGAGAGGAAGTCGCATACAATAATATATATATATATATATATATTTAGCTAGTCATCTAGAAAGGCAGAAACAAGAAATGATCGGGTTGGGGGTTTGGGGGGGGGGGGGGGGGGGGGGGGGGGGTTTGACGCGGAATGCAGGAAGAGAAGTGAAGGACAGAGTTGCAACTACACAAACGCCTCTACACCCCCCGCCTTTTCCCGTCGCTGGCGCACACACACACACACACACACACGACATCCTTCTCCTACTCAATGTTCCTTTGCCACCCTACTGCCCTGCGGCTGTTACTAGCACTACTCCCACTTACCACTACTGCTACTACTACTACTACTCATGATGATGGTGACAGCAACAACAACAACAACAATAATAATAATAATAATAATTAATACAGATGCTGGTGGCGCTGCTCACTCAACTCCTCAGGCTTCCAGGAGTCCAACTTTCTCTCCCCGATTCCCATTCCACTTTTTCGCCTGCGGGGTGCGGTGCGGAATTTCATCGCTGCTGCCGACCAACATGATGCTGCCACTACTAATACGGCTCTTTGTGTTTGCCCTCGTTCGCATGTATACATAAGTACAAATCCACACAGCCTCCCCCATCTCAGCTTCCTTCCGTCAGTCATCGCTTCAGCGCTGCTGTTCATCAGTGCGTCCTCCTAGTGGATTATTCGACGCCATCTCATGCTCGTAGTTGTCAAGCGTGCTCACAAACTTTGGACGCGAGGGCGCAACCACCGTCGCTAGCCGCCTCCGCTTCGATGTGAGAACAACCGCGAGCGCAATGAGCGCGGCCAACACCAATGCCGCCGCTATACTCACACCAATGATGCAGCCGCGATTACACATCGAGTTCTCATTCATCGTCCTAAAGACGTAAAGGGCGTGCTGAAATGGAGTCCAGTCGATGCCGTTAACACATCCGGCCAGATTGAACTCGAATCGATCCGGAACGAACACCTCGTACTCACTCTCCGTGTTGAATGGCGGCTGCACGATCCGCACCACGGTGCGGTTAGTAATGACCGCATGGCAGCTGCCAGGATTCACTTCACCGGAAAGCTCTCCACATCTATCCAGTCGCTCACGCACCATACTGAGAATGATCCACCGCAAACTCTGCATCTGTTCTTCGGTGATGCCATCGAAGTTGTAGGGCGAGTCTGGAAAAACAAGTTTAATCCGGTGGTTTGGACTGTACAGCTCGCGGACGACGTTCACTGCGAGATCGCTAAGGTTCAGCGCCCCTAGAGTGATGCGTGTGGTCTCATTTGCAAAAGTTGCCGGCATGAGTAGCTTCACAGTCGTGATGTTCTGGATCGTGTTGATGGTGACCGGCGCCGGTGCGTTGCAGTACACAAAGGGGAACACCAGTGCACTTCGGACCCTCTCCACCACACCAACTTCAAAACTTCGCAGCATTGCAGCGTCGCAATACGGCAGAATGCTGGTGTCGGTGTACAACACCTCATCTGTCAAATTGTAGTACCTTTGCACGGCGTCTGTGGCGTTTGTGTACACCACACCTTGCACAGCACCCGGTGTGGTGTCATTGTCGAAGTTACTCTGCTGCACAAGAACTGAAAAATTCGTTTCCCACGCTTCATTCACCGACATGGACCTTGGATTCACAACGGTGTCATTGGTTCCAAGAGCCCGATCGAGGGCATGGTTCATGCGCGCAATCACGTCTGGCATGATGGCATCCTCGTCAGGGAATCCAAGCGGCAGCGGCTGCCGCGGGACGCTGTCGCTAACAATTGCAGGGGGCAGTGTTATGGATTGCATGATGTTGAAACCCGTTGTAACATACATTTCATTCTCCGCAATGACGTAAAGCTGCAGCATTTGGCAGAGCACAACATTTGTTTCGGTGGAACTGGGCGGACATCTGGCTGCCGCAGAGCCGGCAAAGCGAGATGCCTCCAACGTGCTGCCGTTTACAGTGATGTGGTGCAGCTCGTTTGCCGTGGCCGCGTAGAGCGCACCGGAGGCCAGGCTGAAGATGGAGACATATTTCACGCCAAGGGTGGAGACGAGGTCGCCATTCGCAGTGAACCAGCAGATCCCTCCACTTGTCCCATCGGCCGTCAAGCTCAGAACAAACACACCTCTCGCGGTGACGGCAATGTCAGAAAAGCTCCGCATGCCGCAGGAAAAGCGATCCAACACGCGGCAGTTGCGCGGCACAACACCCGGATCAACGCTGCAGGACCACACACGATCCATGATCTCGTCGGTCAGGTACAACGTGTTGCCGTAGCGCACGACGGAGGTAAGGGAGCTGTCGGAGGATACAGTGACCGAACCAACAGTGTTCTGTAGAATGTACCGCAATGAGTTCGTGCCCTCCACGAAGTACACAACCCAGACATTGTTCACCGTCGTCTGCAGGCAAGCATTCGGTTTGTCAACCCGTGCCAAATCCCACTGGCCATCGACATGCCCCGCGTCTGCGCCTCCTAAAAGTGTGCTTGTGATTGAAGTCGTGCGCGAGTAGGCACGGAAGTATGAGAGATCACCAATGAGGATTTCGTCACTGTTGCGGCCACCGCAGACCGCGCGGGGCTGACGCAGCATCGAGGTGCCGGGTGGTCCATCCACGTGACCGATTCTACCGCCGATGCCTGCCACTGTCTCAGCTCTACGCACCAGCTCCATGGGGGCAGCAGCACAGGAGACTGCAGCAAGTGCAACAAAAAGTGCAAGTAGGGGAAGCGCGGAGTGGCGCCCACACGTCCCTCCTCGCACCTTCACCCCTTTCATGCTTCCCTTTTCCTGCACTCCTCCCACCCACCACCACCACCACTTCCTTCACTTCCCTTCTGCAGTCTCGTGCGGCGATCTCAATGACCGTAGCGATGGTGGCAGCAGCAATGAAATGCGATCTCTCTCTCTCTCTTAGTGAGTGAGTGTGTGTGTGTGCGTGCAAGACAGCGAGAGGCAGAATCAGAAGACATGATGCAAGTGAACCCCAGCACCTTGGAGGAGGAGAATACAGAATCAACTGCAGCAGTGGAGTGAATACGCGTCATGCAGCCCGCCAGCGTGTGAGTCAGAGAACGAAAGAAAGAGGTACATTCCATACGATCCCCCCCCCCCCCCTCACCTCACCCCACCCAACACACACACACACACACACACACAGAGAGAGAGAGAAAGGGGGGTTTTGTGTGCATGAAAGGGAGCGACTGACACCGTCATCGTCATCCTGAACAGCGAGACCACCACCACCACCACCACCAGCAGCAGCAGCAGCGAGAAGAGGAGCGGGAGGAGGCCTCAGGCGCGTGGATTACATCATAAAACACCGCCCCTCCGCCCCTCTTCTCCCCCGTGCAACGAGGGCAAACAACAAACAACAAATACCAGCAGCAGCCATACATGTCACGCCCGCTTGTTTGTTCCCTCCTCGTCCTATTCTTCCGGCACGTCGCATCTTCTTCCCACGACACACAGACATACACACACAGACATACATGCACACACATAACAGGTGTTTATCTCGAGTGGGTGAGATGGGCGAATGATGCACCCAAGGGAATGTGTCTGACCAGCAGATGCATTGGATTGAAAGAACGAGTCAGACCGACAAAGACCGCAAGAAGCACACACACACACACACACACACACACATACAGAGACACACAGACAGATATGGAAGCAAAAAAAAGAAAAGAAAGGAAAAGAAAAGGGAGTGTTGCTGTAGTTGTAGGAATATATTCCAGCAGAGAGAGAGAGAGTGTGAGAGCACTGAGCGGGGCTGCTGGCCCGTACCTTTTTCAAAAAAAAAAAAAAAAGGCACTTCTTCTTCTTCTTCGTCCTCCTCATTCCTTGACTGCTTCCAGTTGTCCTGCGTGGAGAAGGACTGTACATTTTTCTCGTTCTAAATTATATATTTATATATTTTGGGTTTCATGTGAAGCAAGCTCCAGCACATGGAGACACGCCTCGGCACTACGCACATTATGTACATGCAGGAAGGTGGTGGAAACAAACAAACAAACAAACAAACAAACAAAAAAAAAGGGACATCTATCTCTCTCCCTCTCTCTGTGTGTGTGTGTGTGTGTTGATGGGTGGGATGAGCCCCGTGTAAATGTCGTTGCCGTTCGTCCTTCACTCCTCACCCCACCTTCTCTCGGCATCAAACCCGCATGACTGTCGTGGTGATGCAACACAACACCTTTTCCTCGCCCTCAGTACATTTGTGTGGCATCCCCATCCATCCATTGACGATCTACACACACACACACATACACACATACATATATATATATATATATATATATATATATGTATATTTGCACATCTTGCCCTTCGTTTGCTCTCCTTCACACTCATCACATTCATTACTTCTCCCTTTCCAGTTCCCCTCCTGGGGTCCATCGTGACGACACCACCAACGCACATGTGCAGCAACGAGAGGTCGATGGAGCCTCCGGATGGAAGGAAGGATGGATGGGGCACAAATACGGTGAGTGGTCTGATGCAAGGCAAGCCGAACAAAAGCAACAACGACAACTCAGAGGAGGCAAAAGAAAAAAGAAAAAAGAAAAAAGAAAAACAGCAACAACAAACAAACAACAAAAGAAGACGACGTCGACGACGAGAGGACCACACACACACACACACACACACAAAAACCAAAAAAAAAAAAAGGAATCATGAACACAAAGAGATATATATATATATATATCTGCGCGTGATTCAACGCTTATGTTTGTGTGTATGTTTCCTCTTTGATTTATTCATTTATTAATATACAAATATTTATTTATTTATTTGTTGCGCCCACCCGTTCTCTCTTTCGTGTGTGTTTTCTTTCTTCTTCGTTGCGGGTGGGGCTTCGAGCTGCTGCTGCTGCTGCTGCTGCTGCTGCTGGTGGTGGTGGTGGTGCATGCAGATGGCCTCCTCTGCACCTTCACGCCACACCACAGAGAGACGGAGCCACACGCACAAACAAATATAAATATGTATAAATACTTATATAAACGACGACGGCAAAGGAATGAGCCGTCATGTTGTGCACAACATTTCAGAGAAAACAGTACAAGAAAAACAAACAAAACAAACAAACAAACAGCAGCAACTCTCCCTCTCCCTCTCTCTCACACACACACACACATAGACGCGGATGCAGAATGATGGAAAAAAGAAACGTACATATGAAGCGGGAGGAGGCAGCACAACGCTGCGGTGCAAGAGCACATCCCATGCATCCCACTTGCTACTCCCACTTACCACTACTGCTACTACTACTACTACTCATGATGATGGTGACAACAACAATAACAACAATAATAATAATAATAATAATAATAATTAATACAGATGCTGGTGGCGCTGCTCACTCAACTCCTCAGGCTTCCAGGAGTCCAACTTTCTCTCCCCGATTCCCATTCCACTTTTTCGCCTGCGGGGTGCGGTGCGGAATTTCATCGCTGCTGCCGACCAACATGATGCTGCCACTACTAATACGGCTCTTTGTGTTTGCCCTCGTTCGCATGTATACATAAGTACAAATCCACACAGCCTCCCCCATCTCAGCTTCCTTCCGTCAGTCATCGCTTCAGCGCTGCTGTTCATCAGTGCGTCCTCCTAGTGGATTATTCGACGCCATCTCATGCTCGTAGTTGTCAAGCGTGCTCACAAACTTTGGACGCGAGGGCGCAACCACCGTCGCTAGCCGCCTCCGCTTCGATGTGAGAACAACCGCGAGCGCAATGAGCGCGGCCAACACCAATGCCGCCGCTATACTCACACCAATGATGCAGCCGCGATTACACATCGAGTTCTCATTCATCGTCCTAAAGACGTAAAGGGCGTGCTGAAATGGAGTCCAGTCGATGCCGTTAACACATCCGGCCAGATTGAACTCGAATCGATCCGGAACGAACACCTCGTACTCACTCTCCGTGTTGAATGGCGGCTGCACGATCCGCACCACGGTGCGGTTAGTAATGACCGCATGGCAGCTGCCAGGATTCACTTCACCGGAAAGCTCTCCACATCTATCCAGTCGCTCACGCACCATACTGAGAATGATCCACCGCAAACTCTGCATCTGTTCTTCGGTGATGCCATCGAAGTTGTAGGGCGAGTCTGGAAAAACAAGTTTAATCCGGTGGTTTGGACTGTACAGCTCGCGGACGACGTTCACTGCGAGATCGCTAAGGTTCAGCGCCCCTAGAGTGATGCGTGTGGTCTCATTTGCAAAAGTTGCCGGCATGAGTAGCTTCACAGTCGTGATGTTCTGGATCGTGTTGATGGTGACCGGCGCCGGTGCGTTGCAGTACACAAAGGGGAACACCAGTGCACTTCGGACCCTCTCCACCACACCAACTTCAAAACTTCGCAGCATTGCAGCGTCGCAATACGGCAGAATGCTGGTGTCGGTGTACAACACCTCATCTGTCAAATTGTAGTACCTTTGCACGGCGTCTGTGGCGTTTGTGTACACCACACCTTGCACAGCACCCGGTGTGGTGTCATTGTCGAAGTTACTCTGCTGCACAAGAACTGAAAAATTCGTTTCCCACGCTTCATTCACCGACATGGACCTTGGATTCACAACGGTGTCATTGGTTCCAAGAGCCCGATCGAGGGCATGGTTCATGCGCGCAATCACGTCTGGCATGATGGCATCCTCGTCAGGGAATCCAAGCGGCAGCGGCTGCCGCGGGACGCTGTCGCTAACAATTGCAGGGGGCAGTGTTATGGATTGCATGATGTTGAAACCCGTTGTAACATACATTTCATTCTCCGCAATGACGTAAAGCTGCAGCATTTGGCAGAGCACAACATTTGTTTCGGTGGAACTGGGCGGACATCTGGCTGCCGCAGAGCCGGCAAAGCGAGATGCCTCCAACGTGCTGCCGTTTACAGTGATGTGGTGCAGCTCGTTTGCCGTGGCCGCGTAGAGCGCACCGGAGGCCAGGCTGAAGATGGAGACATATTTCACGCCAAGGGTGGAGACGAGGTCGCCATTCGCAGTGAACCAGCAGATCCCTCCACTTGTCCCATCGGCCGTCAAGCTCAGAACAAACACACCTCTCGCGGTGACGGCAATGTCAGAAAAGCTCCGCATGCCGCAGGAAAAGCGATCCAACACGCGGCAGTTGCGCGGCACAACACCCGGATCAACGCTGCAGGACCACACACGATCCATGATCTCGTCGGTCAGGTACAACGTGTTGCCGTAGCGCACGACGGAGGTAAGGGAGCTGTCGGAGGATACAGTGACCGAACCAACAGTGTTCTGTAGAATGTACCGCAATGAGTTCGTGCCCTCCACGAAGTACACAACCCAGACATTGTTCACCGTCGTCTGCAGGCAAGCATTCGGTTTGTCAACCCGTGCCAAATCCCACTGGCCATCGACATGCCCCGCGTCTGCGCCTCCTAAAAGTGTGCTTGTGATTGAAGTCGTGCGCGAGTAGGCACGGAAGTATGAGAGATCACCAATGAGGATTTCGTCACTGTTGCGGCCACCGCAGACCGCGCGGGGCTGACGCAGCATCGAGGTGCCGGGTGGTCCATCCACGTGACCGATTCTACCGCCGATGCCTGCCACTGTCTCAGCTCTACGCACCAGCTCCATGGGGGCAGCAGCACAGGAGACTGCAGCAAGTGCAACAAAAAGTGCAAGTAGGGGAAGCGCGGAGTGGCGCCCACACGTCCCTCCTCGCACCTTCACCCCTTTCATGCTTCCCTTTTCCTGCACTCCTCCCACCCACCACCACCACCACTTCCTTCACTTCCCTTCTGCAGTCTCGTGCGGCGATCTCAATGACCGTAGCGATGGTGGCAGCAGCAATGAAATGCGATCTCTCTCTCTCTCTTAGTGAGTGAGTGTGTGTGTGTGCGTGCAAGACAGCGAGAGGCAGAATCAGAAGACATGATGCAAGTGAACCCCAGCACCTTGGAGGAGGAGAATACAGAATCAACTGCAGCAGTGGAGTGAATACGCGTCATGCAGCCCGCCAGCGTGTGAGTCAGAGAACGAAAGAAAGAGGTACATTCCATACGATCCCCCCCCCCCCCCTCACCTCACCCCACCCAACACACACACACACACACACACACAGAGAGAGAGAGAAAGGGGGGTTTTGTGTGCATGAAAGGGAGCGACTGACACCGTCATCGTCATCCTGAACAGCGAGACCACCACCACCACCACCACCAGCAGCAGCAGCAGCGAGAAGAGGAGCGGGAGGAGGCCTCAGGCGCGTGGATTACATCATAAAACACCGCCCCTCCGCCCCTCTTCTCCCCCGTGCAACGAGGGCAAACAACAAACAACAAATACCAGCAGCAGCCATACATGTCACGCCCGCTTGTTTGTTCCCTCCTCGTCCTATTCTTCCGGCACGTCGCATCTTCTTCCCACGACACACAGACATACACACACAGACATACATGCACACACACACACCGATTCATAGACTCACCAACTAACATCGAATGCCGAAAGAAAAGAATAAAACTAAAAATAAAAGGTCTGAATGTGTGTAAAAAATGAACAAAAAACAAAAAACAAAAAAACCTTCTCGCCTCCCAACTCAGCAACACAATTTCTTCCTTCTTCCGAAAATACCAAAACAAACAAAACAACAAACAACATCATCATCAATTTTTCGCTTCCGTGTCGGCAGACGTACTCATGTGAGCAGTGGAGATTCTGTGTTTTCATTTTTCAGTCAGATGCTCTTCATCGATAATACACACCATCACCATCACCATCACCATCACCATCACCATCACACACACACAGAGACAGAGACAGACAGACAGAGAGAGAGAGAAAAAAAAAAGGGAAAGGAATCTAGAAATATATACACACTTGTATATGTCTACACCTAATTCATTCATACATAATATGTTCTACCAGCCTCGGATCACACACTTCACTTCATACATCTCTGGA